>BLSH010077541.1:954162-991561 GCA_018402905.1 Glandirana rugosa | reverse complement strand
TGCTGAGGTGAGGACGGCCCCCTGGGAGGGGCCAACCTACGCTTTTGTTTGTTTTTGCCTAGTCTACTCCTAGTAGGATGAGCATAACCCCATGTGTCATAAGAAGGCTGTGTCTGTCAGTGAACTCAGAGAAAAGGATTTTACGGTAAGTTATACAAAAAATCCCTTTTTTATTATGTATGGGCCTTTTTATGTTGACTTTATCGCAATGTTAATATTTAGGAGATTTGTAGATTAATTCGTGCGCTACTGTGGAATTAGTTATCTTTTTTCACGTTTCACCTCATTTGTATGGTATACTGTATATATACATATACAGTATCTCACAAAAGTGAGTACACCCCTCACATTTTTGTAAATATTTTATTATATCTTTTCATGTGACAACACTAAAGAAATTACACTTTGCTACAATGTAAAGTAGTGAGTGTACAGCTTGTATAACAGTGTAAATTTGCTGTCCCCTCAAAATAACTCAAAACACAGCCATTAACGTCTAAACCACTGGCAACAAAAGTGAGTACACCCCTACGGGAAAATGTCCAAATTGGGCCCAATTCGCCATTTTCCCTCTCCGGTGTCATGTGACTCATTAGTGTTGCAAGGTCTCAGGTGTGAATGGGGAGCAGGTGCGTTAAATTTGGTGTTATCGCTCTCACTCTCTCATACTGGTCACTGGAAGTTCAACATGGCACCTCATGGCAAAGAACTCTCTGAGGATCTGAAAAAAGAATTGATGCTCTAGATAAAGATGGTCTAGGCTATAAGAAGATTGCCAAGACCCTGAAAGTGAGCTGCAGCATGGTGGGCAAGACCATACAGTGGTTTAACAGGACAGGTAACACTCCTAGGTCAGATTATGTCAAGCGTGTGTGGTGGCAACCAGGTGAGGAGTACAAACACAAGTGTGTCTTGCCTACAGTCAAGCATGGTGGTGGGAGTGTCATGGTCTGGAGCTGCATGAGTGCTGTTGGCACTGGGGAGCTACAGTTCATTGAGTAAACCATGAATGCCAACATCTACTGTGACATACTGAAGCAGAGCATGATCCCCCCCTTCGGAGACTGGGCCGCAGGGCTAATCCAACATAATCCAACATAATGACTCCAAACACACCTCCAAGATGACCACTGCCTTGCTAAAGATGCTGAGGGTAAGGCTCATTTCACATGAGCGGAGCCCGTTTTGATGGGCTCCGCTGCTCAGCGGGGATCTATCCGTTTATCCCCGCTGAGCCAGCGGATGACAGGTCAGTCTCTGCACTCCGTGCAGAAATGGACCTGTCACAGCTCCATTCTCCTCTATGGAGGATCGGATGAACACGGACCGTCTGTTCGTGTTCATCCGATCCAATCCGCCAGACAGATGGAAAATAGGGTTTCCATCCATCTGTATTTGGTGGATCGGAGCGGATTGGATGTCAGTGGACATGTCACTGCTGACATCTGTCACCTCATAGAAGATAATGGAGCGTCCGTTCAGGTCCACCTGAAAAACTGACAGGCGGACCTGAACGATCCGCTGGTGTGAAAGGACCCTAAAGGTGATGGACCGGCCAAGCATGTCTACAGATCTAAACCCTATTGAGCATCTGTGGGGCATCCTCAAACGGAAGGTCTCAAACATCCACCAGGTCCGCAATGTCGTCATGGAGGAGTGGTAGAGGACTCCAGTGGCAACCTGTGAAGCTCTGGTGAACTCCATGCCCAGGGGAGGGTTAAGGCAGTGCTGGAAAATAATGGTGGCCACACAAAATATTGACACTTTGGGCCCAATTTGGACATTTTCCCTTCGGGGTGTACTCCTTTTTGTTGTCAGTGGTTTAGATATTAATGGTTGTGTGTTGAGTTATTTTGAGGGGACAGCAAATTTACACTGTTATACAAGCTGTACACTCACTACTTTACATTGTAGAAAAGTGTAATTTTTTCAGTATTGTCACATGAAAAGATAGAATAAAATATTTAGAAAAATGTGAGGGGCATACTCACTTTTGTGAGATACTGTTTATACTGTATATATGAAAATGTTATTTATGTATTTATTTTTTTATAGTAGTAATAGCGGTGATCAGCGACTTGTAGGGGGCCTGTGATAGGGTGGTAAGCAATCTGACGCTGAGTGGGAACTGATTAACTGGCACTGACATCACTAGTGATACTAATACAGTGATCAGTGATGATACTATACACCGGGGGTCAGCAACCTGTAGATCTTGGACAGGTGACTGATAGATCACAGTCTGGGCTTGTTGACATATGATTCCATAGTATCAAACAGGAGTGCAATGCAGAGGGACTACTTGAAAAGTTGGAGCTGTAGTAAGGAGCAAGAGACTCATAAGCCGATGCCTACTCTGTAGTACTGGCTTCTGTCCCATGCAGATTGATACCAACTGCACTACATCTTTTATCCCGGCTAGTGGTGTCTCCAGAGTGGTGCCAGCAGCAGGAAAGAAGAGATCTTCAGGTCAGTGTGAAACAATGCACTGGGCATAATAGCAGCGTTGTGTTGCTTTCTCACTGCCCGATTTAACCCCTTGGACAGAAGCATGGAGTTGCAGGGCAGTTTCGGAGTGGCCTCATTTACTTGAATGGGTTGCAATTGGCAGGCGGCATCACCCACTAAAAGCAAAAGGGGGCTTAATTCCTGCTGCGGTATGCATATACCAAAGGAGGTAGGGATTGGGGATAGTAAAAGCACAACTCAACCACAGGGTTTTACCATCACCCCCCCCCCAACTTTACTTGTGAACGGGCCCTAAGGGTGCCACTGCTGAATGCAACTTAGGGCTCATTCACAAGTGCTGCTCCTATGGAAAGCGATCCGATTGTGTTTGACAGGTGGTGAGGAGTCGATATTTTGCCTCCTCACCAACTGATTTAAACCCATGATTGCCGTGCAATGCACACAATTGCAACACGGTAGTACAGCAATTAGAGGTTTAAATCAGGTGTGAGGTGGCGATACTGTGCCCCATGATCTTTCACTTCTCCCATGTTGTTCAGGTAGATCTCCACCTCTTTAAGGTTGCCTATCCCTGATATACACTGATGATACTGACTGGGAAGGAGTTGACATCAAGGGGTTAAGTGTGTGCCTAGCAAGCGTTAATGTGTATATTATGTACTGCTTTTTACTAAAAATCGATTTATTCCATCTCCTTGCGTGCTCTGTACCACAAAAAGGCCAGCGACTTAGGAGTCGCCTGTCAGCGGTATAATGTGGGTGGGCGGTCCTAAAGAGGTTAAAAATTGTTTTTGCTTAATCAAAAGTGACCTTTTTTTTAAACAAATTTGCTCATTTTACTGTGGATGGTTAACATTCTTTTTACGTTTACTTTTTTTGAAAGAAACAGAGTTAAATTCCAGGATATTTTTATTCTGCTCTGCACAAATGAGTTACCTGTAGTGATGATAATTCTAGGTCCTCCTTGATGCTGTGTATTGTTAAAATCACAGCTTCACTGATGTCAGATACACAGGTCAGCACGTTTCTTTGGGCACTGTGACTGAGAGTTGCAGTTCTCATACAGTGCAGTGATTGTGTTGTGTAGCCACCCCCTCCTCTTCCCTCATTCATTTTCACAAAGCCTTGTATTTTGTTCACAGAATGAAAGATGTTCTGTGAATGGGCAAGAGGAAAGGATGGGTGGATAAATTACAAAACCTCTCGTCCATTCACAGAACATCCTGTGAACAGCTTTTTATGAATGGACAAACGGAGAGGAGGGGTGGCTACATACATATCTCCCAACTTTATAAAAGGGGAATGAGGGATACCTATTACCAAATGCATGTAGGCATAAGACACCTTCCTGCCACTCCCCCCTTAAAGGAGAATTGTACAAGGCACCCCCATGCCACTCCCCACTTAAAGGAGAATTGTACAAGGCACACCATGCCACTCCCCACCTAAAGGAAAATTGTACAAAAAAAAAATGGTTAAACCCATGAGTGCTTTTTTTACCCCCACTATTCCTTTATATTGGCTTTTGAAACTTACAAATGCCGCAATTTAAAAATTTGGATGAACGGTTTATTACTGTAAAACACTTTTTGATAGCTAAGTAGTGCATTTTATATACAACTACTGTATATAGACCAGACCAAAATGAGGGACAAATGGGGAGGACAGTCCCTCAAAATCAGGGACAGTTGGGAGGTATGTACATGACACAATCCCTCCAAGAGCTGACAATCTAGTTCAGTCAGTAAGGCTGAATACATTGAATTATTTGAGTAAAAAATTGTGTTTTTTTGTTTCTTTCAGACTGCTAACACTGTTTAGTCCTGTCTGAAGAAAGAAATGTGGCAATTTTCTCAAGAAAAATGAATGATGTCTGATAACATCATTAAGAGGTCCCCTCCATTCAAAAATAAAGTGTCAAAAGTGGTCATGTAGGCCTTGGCAGCAAAACGTTTTATTACTTATCTCTAATTGCAGCAGCATGTATACAAACAAAATGAGGAAATTGGTTATTTCAATTCAGTCAAAATATTTTTTGATCCTTGTTTTATCTTTATCAATCAGGTTTATGTTTTTCTTACTGGGCTGCACTAGTTCCATATTATTTTTTTTTTATTATTCTTAGAAATGTTAGATATGTTTTCCCATGTTTTGTAGAGAGAACAGACTGAATGAATTAATCTCAGCTGACAATCTGCAACATGCTGTATCTCAGAACGGTTCTCACATCATCATGTACTCTACATTCATGAAGTCTGCCATGTGGTTTAAAGGGACATAAACACTTAGCAGAATGACCTTGTTCACTATGAAATGTTTTGAAATCTGGCACAAGGTCAAATATGTGAATGTGTTTTCCACAGATTTCATTAAATATAGTTTCTGCCCTTTTATATGTTTCTGTTAATGTTAAAACCAACTAAGGTTTTTGTGTAATTTTATATCATAGAGTTTGCATACTATTCTTAAAGGCCTTAGATAATCATTTACAGTCTAATAAAAAAATAAATAAGACATTGCTTTTAAAATGGGAAGCTGAAGTCATTAACTATACTAGCAGATTGTACTTTTTTACCAACTTGCTTACAGTGGAAGAATAGTTCATGTGCAATTAACTTATATTTTGTGTATGTACCCACTCTATCTACTACATCTTGCTAATTAAACAGCACCGCATACCCCAAGCAATGCATTCAAAGCTTCCACTGCTGCATAGGTGAATGGATTTTTGGTCCAGATCTCACTCCGATCCAGTTATAGCTAGCAAAGGAGTATTGGCTCTATGAAGGATTAAAATTCAACTTTTCTAATAAAATATTACACTAAAGTGTATGTACAGCCAAACTTAATAGAATAGGAAATGATTAGAACCCCTGTCTGTGTTTTCTTTTTCCTGTTCCATTTGGGAGATTTCCCCACCTTCTGTCCCAGAAGAAAACACGGCAAGAAACATGAAAATATATCTCCAAAGCAAAGGAACATCCTCAATATTTTTTCTTAGACAGTTGCAACCAGAATAGGTTTACCCATAAGTAGATACCCCCTCAACAACTGTTGTTGTGACAACTCAAAAAGTATTGATTATACAAGTGCAGAGTGAAAAAATTAGTTTAGTTTCGATTCATTATTTACATAAGTTTGTTTGGTTAGATTTGTTTCATTTGTTTAATTCATTTTCGGAATTTGTTTCGTTTATTCGTTTTCGAATCAATTAGAAAAGATTTCGAATCAATTTAGAATAGTTTTCAAATTCATTCATTCATTCGTTTTTGAATCATTTTCCAATTTTCCAATTTCCAAGGAGAACGGGGTGAATTGGAAAGTGGAGGAATAGAATGGAAAAAGATAGAATACAATAGAGGGAAGTATAACAGAAAATGAAAGAATATAATGTGGTGGAGTGGAACACAGCTGTTTTACTCTGTTGTATTCTATTCATTTGTTTTCTGTTATATTCTTTTCTAGTCTTTTGGGGGTTTTTTTCTGTTCTATTCCTTTGTTTTACTATTCTATTTGGTTCTCTTTGGAAATTGGAAAACTATTCAAATTCGAGGACTTTTCAAATTTGAAAATTATTGGAACTTGAAAACTTTTTGAATTTGAAAACTATTTGAATTCGAAAAGTATTTGAAAATTATTTGAATTTCATCAAAGTTTTTTTTTTCTTCGTTATTCGGATGCGTTTAAATTCGGTACTGTTGTAATTCGGAAATTCAGATACATCCGAATTTCCGTAAAACGGAAATTCATCCGAATTTTAATTCGGAACGAAACTAACCACATATGTCTAGTATTGATTTCTAATCGATACCACTACTGGAGAAAATTGTCACCTGCACAAATAGTAAGGATGAAATGGCCTACCTGGGACCTAGCAATAAAAAAATAGAGGCTCTAATCTACCCAAACCTTAAAAAAATGGCTTTACACACACTTGGTCAATTTTGTATTAATAATATATATTTACTTTTTAAATATGATCTAAATAACCTGCAGATTTTAGCCTGCAATTATCATTTCTTCACTACAAAATCAGATTTTTTTTCTAAATTCAATGAAGCTTTAAAAGATTTAACATTTCCATCTAAATAGGATAAGAAAATGTTGTCCAAACATACAAAGCTTGTGTGCTCTTAAATCTTGATATGGTTTGTATGTGCAAAAGTCGGCACTCCTCCACTAACTGTAAAATCTTCTTTAGTAGATCATAGGAATAAAAACACCATGAATAGAACCGCATTGACGCGTTTCAGCCAAGAAAAGCCTTAGACCCCATACACACTATACAACAGCTTTACAGACTATCACATGCTGGATGTGATAGTCTGTAATTGTGATCACTCTGTGATCACTCTGTAAAACCCACTCAAGATTTCCTTTAGATTTACCAAAACCATGTAGTGCAAGGGCCTACCTGATTGCATACAAATTGAAACTCTTAAGGTTTGTCCTCATATTATATGGTTTTGGTAAATCTGAAGGAAAGATCTACAGAAAATTGTATAGTGTGTACCCAGCTTTAGTCTTGAAGTAGGGATGGGTGAATGTGTTTGGGTTCAAACTCATTGTAGTTTTGAAAATTGTGAAGTTTCACATTAAGTGCATTCAGGCTCATTCATGCACACAGATGTCAAATTTGGGGCAGCAGCTGTGTCAGTGCAGCCAATGCATTGCAATTGACATCAATGGGACTGCCTGCATGGGGATGCAAAGAACACCTGTGCATCACTGTGCAGGTAAACATGACCCTCCCACAGGCGTATGCCATAGTACTCTCCATGTGAATGAGGCCTAAATCTCAATCTAAATGAGGTCTAACACATTTTAAAAAAGTGTTTAGTAGGAAGAGGATTCTCCTTTTTTAAGAAACTTCAAGAACAACATTGGAAAAACACCAGTGTTTTTAACTACATCCTTAGGAGATGTCTTTAAGCTGTATGTGGTGTTATTCAACAATGTGGTTCTCACAGAATGTGTCAACACCAAGATGGTGTGATTTTCTTTCCTGCCTACCATGGAGCTATTGTGTTGTCCCGGTGGGTGGGGGGGAGTGGTGCGCGGAGCTGTTCCTGCCGGGAGAACACACAGTTATTATTTCTAATGGCTATAGCCACAGGCACTTTAAGCAGTCTTATCCATGATGCCTAGACAAAATGCAGCATTATTAAAAGCTGATTGACAACCGCCTGATATGTGATACACCCACACACCAAAACTTTTTGTTGGCCATGCTGCAGCAACTGCACCCAATCAACAAGTCAGTGGAATTCAGATTCTGGACACTTGCAACATCTTGTCACCATTCAAAAAATGAACAGAAAGGTTATCTGCTTTAAGGTGGGATTAGTAACCATATCCCTCTGATGTTTCTTCTGGAGCAAACATTGTATGGTGTAATAGACTAGGCACTCGTGGCACAGCAGTGGGGGGGGGGGTGAATTCCTGCTGTCTCAGGGCCAACAGAATTCTTTGCTTACTACCACCATCCCTGTGAGGCAGAGACTACAGGATGCAGAGAAGGAGTACAAGGAGGAGGTTTGGGGTGCTGGCGGTAAAGAAAAGAGGGAGGGTTGTTGCATTGGCAGTGAGGGGGAAGTGGAAATTTGGGGTTGCAAGGGGGGACTTTTCACTTAATCATACAGGGATCTGCTGTATGCTACCTTCCAAGAAGAAGCACAGAGTGCCCCACTCCAAAGTAGCACTGCAAAGAACCTCTTTATCTGTTGGCTATTTGCCAATAGATGTAATCAATCACCTTTATTTAAAAATAATCATTAGTGAGAGACAGGTTCTGCACACTTTTTAACCACATTTAGCATGCAGAGATTTTTTTTTTCATCTTTTTTTAATTCCTGGATTTTTTTAATGTATTTTCTTATTGTAAGGCCATCCTTGCCTAATTAAAGCAAACACAACAGGAAGTGCAATGCAAGCTGACCGCTACAGCCAGAAAAAAAAAAGAGAGAAAAGAAAAATCAAAGTCCTTGGCCTAAGCACCACCATGTTTCTATGCAAAAAAAGGTTCCTTGCAAAATAAGGCTGCCAACCTTGCCTTGCAGAGGTGATGGCTGCAAGGAATCCTACTTTGTAAGTGAGAGCAGATATAGGAAGGTCTTTAATGCTTAAAAAAAATGCTGTTTCTGAAGTGTAAACGGAACCAGATTGGGGCTTCTTATTCAAGGAATGTTAGCCCAACGGTCTTTGAAACAGAATAAAAAGGCAAACGACATGACCTTTGATAGTGCTGACAGCCAAACACTAGTACAGACCCACCTGTTTTCTCATTTGCCAACAGTGTCTTACATTATTTATTTTGAATAATATTTCAAGGTTAAATTTTTTATCATTAACCCGTTGACATTGATTTACACATCTATGCAGTATCACAGAGGTCAGCCATCATCAGAGGCATTGCATATATATACACTGGCATTTTTGCTGTAAGTGTCATCCATAACGGTCTCTAACAGCTCTGAATCTAGTACCAATGATCAGTAGCTGGGAGGACTGGTTCCCGATCACATGCTCGATGTGATAGTCTGTAATTGTGATCACTCTGTAAAACCCACTCATATACAATTTATTAGGGGGCATTCATCAATCCTGTTGCAAGGCAAACCAATGCTAAATGAGAGTGAGGCTGATATTTTACAGACAGTTAGATTATATTCAACAGTTACAGTCATAAATTCTTCCTTCTGCTGAAACTGTATTAAGCCTGACCTTGACCCCTTCTTAATTATGCATCGGTTCTTAACTTCAGTAATACATCTGTCTTAGAACTTTGCAAACTGTTGCACTTGGTTGCCTAGGAGAACAAATGCACAGATCGGTAAACCTGTCACTGAGATTTAGTTAAAGGAGATGAAGCCTGATTTGCAATTAATTGTGTCACTAATTTGTTTGATAAATGTCCTCTATTGTATCTCTTTCCTCTAAACAGAGGAGAAGAATGTAAAAATCTAATTAAGATAAAAGTGCTATATCTGGGCTTGATCTAGGTGTCGGGGTCAAATGTTAGGGTCAGTATGTTGTAGATAAAAGAAAAAAATAATTTTATTTAGCGTTGGTGTGTTTTAGGTAAGCTAAAAAATTAGGTAAACAGCAAATTATGCACACATACAGTATATAGGTAGGAGATTTTTTTTTTTTTGGCAGGGGGTCATGGTAATGGCAAGAAATATACAGCTAATTTTAAAAAAATGACGTTGTTTTACTATTTTGGGTCAATTTTTCTTTCTTAATAAAAAAAATCCATTAACCCCTTTCCACCATACGTACGCATACTTTACAGCCTTGCGGTAGTGGGGTTTAATCCTGCGTGGCTGCATATATAGTTAAATGCTGGAGGTGAGGTGCACTCAGTGTTGGTAGTGTGTGCCAAGCAATCAGGTCCTCCCCAGGACCGTGTTTATAGAGAATAAGCGAAAGGATTGCTGCACAGACTTCTTTAATTAAAGAAGAAAAAATCCATAGTTACAAGGTATACATGGTAACAGTTTCGGGCTAATGTTGCTTTCGCCCTTCTTCAAAGACAGAATACCTACAAGTGACCATACACCTAACATGTTATATAGGTCACCTGTAACAATTCAACATTGATTTGATTTGTTAATTATTTAATACAATCAATCTGGAAACCATTGTGAACCTTTATAAACCCTTAATAGCACATATATAGAGTACATAGTATTTCAAATAGGAACAATATGTCTAACAGGTGTGAATAATATTCCAATTGTTACAGATACAATTAGAAGAAAGATCTGCAAGCCAGGGAAAGTCTGTAAAGAATAAGATAGAGAGCACCCATAAACTTCAAGAAATTACAAAAAAAAATATATTAAAAAACGCAAAAAAATCCACCTAACCAAAATCATATGTTATCATATATCAAAAAATATAATAAAATATCAAAGAACAAATGGTAGGATGATATTATGATTACCGAACAGACCAGTATTCAAAACCATGTCTGCACGTCTATGGCCACTGCCCGCTCATTATAAGAACAGATACAAATCAAAATCACTGTTTAACCCTTTAGGTTGGAGAGTGTCCAAACGGTGTATCCAACTTACGTCTCTCTTCCTAAGGTCCCGTTCGCGGTCCCCCCACCTGTTTTTGAATACCTCATCAATGACCATGAATCTCAGTTGCGAGACTGAATGGCCTTTTTCATGAAAATGTCTAGCTACTGGCTGATCTAATTTATCTCGTATAGCGTAGTTACGTCTCTCTATACGATCTTTGATTTTTTGTGTGGTTTCTCCCACATACATTATCCCACACGGGCACTTGATGATGTATACCACATAAGAAGACTGACAAGTAAAGTAGTCTCTTATTGGTATAGAATAACCTCTATGAGGATGTGTGAATTGTTTCCCTTTTATCATACAGGTGCATTGACTGCAGGACAAGCATGGGAATGAACCTGTGTTAGGGGGTCCTAAAAAAGTGATGGGAAGGGTGGTTTTATTATATTGATCTGACCACCCTATCATAAATAGTCCTACCACGGCGGTATGAAAGTAGAGGGAATTGTTGAAACTCAGAGATGGTGGGGTAATTTCCTTTAAGTATCGACCAATGTTTTTTCAACATGCTAAAGATCTGTTTAGAAAACGGATGAAACTGTGAGACGAAAGGCAGTCTGTGGCTTGTGGTACTAATGTTATCCTGTTGAAAATGTAACCGTTCCTGTTGCATAATATATGTAGGATATCCACACTGCCGGAATCTACCTTCCATCTCATCCAATCTAGTTTTAAGTTTGACCGGATTAGTAGTGATTTTGGATACTCTTTGAAATTGGCTCTGGGGGATGGATTTAAACACCCACGAGGGGTAAAAACTCGAAAAATGAAGTAACTGATTACGATCAGTCTGCTTTCTATATAGGTCACTGCCTATGTGTCCATCTGACTTCATTTGGAACTCTGAACATTCATAATATTTGTTTGGAATATAACACTCAATTGTAACCATTGGTGTTTTTCTGAGAACTATAAGGTTGTTTTACAATATTATATGCTTTGATTGTACCACTTTATGTAAAATATTCAGTTCATGTGTTAGCACTGCAAGATTTATATTTTAGGTTATAAGGTATTCACATATAACAGCCCTTTTTTGCAAGCAGCCCAGAAAACGTATGATTTATGTCAGCTAGGAGAGCAACCACAGTGGGCTGAATTTGGGACTGAGAAGCTGCATGATGAGCTTGTCATAAGAAGGGGAATGGGGAGGGGGAAAAAAAACAAGGAAAGGAAGAAAAGGGGAATGGTGGGGGGAGGCGGTATACCCATGTTAAACTGGTTATAGTTACACTTTGAGTAAATATAAGGGGGAGAAGTTAGGTTAACGCAGAGTTAAAGTGGTTGTCAACGCGTGAGTGACGTCACGTGACTCCGGGCCAGTCACAGAGCCGGAAATCGCAGGCCCTGAAGGAAGAGGGGCAGAAGATGGATGCTGCCAGCACAGGGGACAGTGCTGGATGTCTCAGGCTTCGTTTGCAGATAAGTGACACATAATGGGCTACTATGCGATGCATAGTAGTCCATTATGCATCTACTTTGCAGGGGAATGTAGAGGAAGTAAACCCAATCTGGGTTTACTTCCTCTTTAAGAATGTCAATAATACTCTCAGAAAAAACAGCGAAGGTTTTAAATTAGAAAATTATCAATAAAAGTAAGGAAACTTTAAGTTAGTTAGTCAACCTGGGAGGACCATGTCCATAGCTGTCGAAGGTGTATCAAAACATAAAGCCCAGATCTTCAATGAATTTGCAAGGCAGTCTCTGTTTTGAAAGATGGTATAGCATAACGGCAAGCTTGCATTAATACGTTGTTTAAAGAAAGAGATTATATTAGGCATTTGTTTTTCCATGACATGGTTATTGCCAGGTCAACCAGTAGTCCATGTATACAGGGTTTGGGAGAGACAGAAGATGTCTTAAGAGGTTTTGTAGAGTAGTGAGAAAACTCCTGTTTAGAAGGTGGTAATGAACGGACAGGTCCAGTAAGATGTGGAAAGGTTGCAGTCTTCCAACCCACACCCCCAGCATGCAAAGAATATCGCTGTGTTTAATTGAAGGTGAAGTAGGCTCTGTGCAGAAATGTAAAGTGTTTGCATTTTATATCTTACTGAGACCAGAAAGCTAAAGGGGTTGTCCCAAGTCTCCCAGTCCTCAGCATCCAGGTAAGACACACTCAAATCCCACAGATTTTTTCAAAGAAATTAGTCCCAGTGAAGTAATATGTATAAGATGGCAATTGATGGAAGAAGCAGGCTTGAATAAATTGCTGTAGCAATTCCACCAGAGAGAGAGCTTGCACCTTAGTTTTTGTTGAAGTATGAAATCTTGAGGAGTTTTGACACCAAATGTAGTCCAGATTTGTCATTCAGAGATAATAAGAAAATGTGGGATTTCTTCATGGAGGTGTGGAGGCCTTCCAGGCCTTAAGTGTAGTAAGCACCATGGGCTTGAGCATGTTTAACAAACCCAAGATTAAGGTTTCATTTGCCAAAGAAGCGATGCACAGGTTGGGGTTGAGCCATCAGTGTGCAGTTACCAGTTGAGTCTCTTATATAATATTTGTAGAGATCGGGCATAGCTAAGTCTCTTACATGAGTGGGTCTGGTGGAGGTATATAGCTTGTAGTGAGGAGCCTGTGCTACCCAAAGAATGGAGTGAAGTAATCGAATGGTAATAGTAAAAATAGATTTTGAGTCAAAAGCAGACAAAATTCTGAACATATAGGTAAACTTGGGCAGAATCTTAATTTACGAAAGATTAATGCAGTTATGGTAGTGTCTATGTGGAGTTTGAACAGAGACACTAGCCAACTTTAAAAAAATGAAAAACAAACATCACAGTTTAAATTCATTGAAAAATCCCCCCAAAATATTGTAGTGACTATATGTACAGTATTTAAACAGTTTGAGTATTCCACACTTTCAACAGGACCAATACCAGCCATATTTAAATAAAGGAATCAACATTAGAGTGTATTTATTCTGCTGGAAAAAAAAGCCCCCAAAATATTGTAGTGATTATGTACATAGACTTAAAATATTTTGAGTAGGCTGTTTTGTCAACAATACCAACACCAGCCATTTTTCTTTATTAGAGTTTATTTCAGTATGTGCATAGTCTTTATACACTTTTATTGGCACATACCTTCTTGCTCAATGACATCACTGTACTGTAAATTTACTCAATGTATTTCATCATACACTGAGTGATTTTCTTGAAATAGTCTTGTTTGTCAGGGCTGGGCTCAGCCCTCCGTTCTCAGAGCAATCTGCTCAGCTGAGGGTTAATTGCCAGTCTCAGCTTTCACTCTCACCTGATGTCCATATCCTGCTCGTTAGCCAGCTCTCCTAGCTATATAAGCTGCCTGGATCAGATCTCAGATGCCTTCGCCTGGTCAACATCTCTGGATAAATCTCTGGTGTGTTTTCCTGCTTGTTTGACATTCCTTCTGGTTCCTGGATTAAAGACTCTGCTCGACTGACTTCCCTTCTGCCTCCTAACCCTGCATGCTGTTTGTTTGACCTCCCAGATCTCTGGATCCCTGTTTGCTGGCTTGCTCCAACCATCTGCTCTGGCTATATTTTTACTTTGTTTGAACTGTTTGTTCTATTTTACCATTTTTTTTTAAATAGTGGGATTTTTGCTGCACTTCTGTATCAGTCCGATTCATGGTTCCTGACAGTAGGCGAAGGCTATGAATTCAGAAGATGCAGTCAATCCACTCGCTGGTAATATTTTTTCCAGATTGGATGAGCAGGATCAATGCATGGATCAGTTTGCCATAGCGTTACAGACGCTCCTTAATCGCACTGCTCATCTGGTTCCTCCTATGATGGCTGTTCTGGCACAACCTGTGTTCCAGGTCGTTCCTGCTGATGCTCAATTCTCTGCAGGCACCCACCTCAAATATTACCTCTACAAAGGGTATGTCTGGTTCCACTCTACTTCCCCAGCGATTTGGGGGTAATCCAGTTCAATGCAGAGGGTTTCTCAACTAGGTTGGGATATACTTTGAGATGTTCCCCCAGGGATAGAAGCAAGTAGACATGTGCAATCAGTTTCATTCTGAATTTCTTTTTTTAACAAATTTCAACAAATTTGTTAATTCGGAAATATCCAAATCAATGAAAACCTGTTTAACAAATTTTTCAGAATATTCGTAAATTTAAATATTCAAAAATCCAAAAATTCAAAAATAACGAAAATTCAAAACAAAGAAAATTTGAAAACCCAAAAAACTAACTAATAACTTAACTATTACTAACTATTAAATTATAGGTATTGAAATTTCCTTTCAAATTTGGCTGTTAGTGAATGTAATGAATACAAATTTATGCAAAGTTAAGAATTATCCGAAATAACGAATGCTGTATCTAAGCAAATGGAACGTAACAAATTAATAATGATAAATAACAATATTAATAATAACTTTTTATTGTTATTATTTATTAATTCCTTCCGTTACATTTATTTAGATGCAGCATTAGTCATTTTGAATAATTTGTAACTTCGGGTAAATTCGTATTCGTTACGTTCACTAACAGCCAAATTTGAAAGGAAATTCCAATACCTATAATTTAATAGTTATTATTAGTTAGATATTATTTCAAATTTTCGGATTTTCGTTCTTTCGAATTTTTCAGACTTTTTCTTATTTTCGGATTTTCTAATTTTCGGAATTTGCGAATTTATGAAATCACAAACTTTCGAATGTACGAATTTACGAATGTTACGAATTACTAATGTACAAATGTACGAATTTACAAATGTACGACTGTTCGAATTTACGAATGTACAATTTTACGAATTGCGATCATAACAAATGACCCGAAAAACAACAAAAAAACGAATGAAATGAAAATGAACGGATTTTTTGGCAGTGCAGATGTCTACAAAGTAGGCTTCGTGATTTCTTTGCTTTCTGACAGAGGCTTGGCCTGGGCAAACCCTCTATGGGAGACAAAAACTCGTTGTCCAGAGTTACCCAGAGTTTGTGGCCTCCTTTAAAAGGGTATTTGACGTTCCTGCATGATCCACTACTGCTGCCAAAAGCCTCATGTCCATCAAGCAGGGTACGAGAACAGTTGCCGATTACGCCATTGAATTCCGTACTCTGGCAGCAGAGGTTGCTTGGAACGATGAGTCTCTTGGCTGCTTTTTCTCATGGTCTCTCGGATAACCTCAAAGATGAGATAGCAGCCCGAGAAATACCCACAAGCTGGAGAGGTTGATCACATTTGCCATTGACTCCAGACTCGGAGAGAGACCTTCCTTTAAGGAGCGCTTGCAGAAGCCTCCTGTACATTTGGCTACGAGCTTTGTAGTCCCACCCATGCCCCCCCCCACCTCCCATACCTCCTGGTTGCGAGGCTGTCTGTGAAGTAGAAACCATGTAGTTGGGCTTAACACGTCTCTCTGCAGATGAGAGAGCCTTTAGGAGGAGGGAGAGATTGTGCCTTTGTTGTGGCCAGGCAAGCAATTTTTTGAAGTCTTTTCTTACCCGTCCGGGGGGCGCTTGCAACTGAGGTCCTGTAGGGGACAGACTATAGGTGGAGTTGTTACGTCCCCAGTCATCCGTAAGGATAAGCCCCTGGTTCCGGTTACCCTTTCTTGGTCTGAGTCGTCCATCATGATACAGGCTCTAATCGACTCTGGGGCTGCAGGCCTGTTCATAAATAGTGCCTTTATGCCTAAGTACTTGATTCCACTCAGCTTCGGGCCACTCCACTCGCCATTGAGGCTATTGATGGGAGACCTCTACAGCCTGCCCAGGTGACTCATGAGACTGCTCCGTTGACCATGGCCGTAGGGGCTCTTCACCATGAGATAATCCAATTCCAAGTCATTTCCTCTCCTCATTTTCCGTGGATATTGGTTATCCTTGGTTACAGAGGCACAACCCCTCTTTTAATTGGCTTCGTGCTGAGGTTCTTTCCTAGTCGCCACAATGCAGTAAGACATGTTTTTCAAAAAGTGGCAAAGGTCTAGTATACCTCTTCACTCTCCTCCTTTCCAGAGGAATACAACAAATTTAGCAACGTCTTTGATAAAGGTCAAGCCGGTAGTTTGCCTCCACACCGGTCGTATAATTGCGCAATTATCCTTCAACCTGGTGCCATACAACCTCGTGGCCGGGTTTACCCTTTGTCTGTCTCGGAGGATAAAGCCATGGAGGAGTATGTTACAGATGCACTTTCTCGAGGGTTCATCCACAAATCCTCGTCTCCTGCTGGTGCTTGCTTCTTCTTTGTGAAAAAGAAGAGTGGTGAACTGAAACCTTGTATCAATTACAGTGGTCTCAATTGCTTCACAATTAAGAATGCTTATCCGATTCTGTTGATTATGGAATTATTTGACCACCTCAAGGGAGCAATGGTTTTCAAGAAGCTTGATCTGAGAGGGGCATACAATCTTGTGAGGATCAAGGGCGATGAGTGGAAAACTGCATTTAATACCAGGACAGGCCATTATGAATGCCTCGCAATGCTGTCTGGCCTTTGCAATGCTCCGGTTTTTCAGGAGTTCATCAACTATGTCCTTCAAGATTTGCTGCAGCAATGTGTGGTGGTTTATCTCGATGATATCCTCATATATTCCAAGTCCCTAGAGAGCCACCACACATATGTCTGCCGTGTTCTTCAGAGGCTGAGAGATAATAACCTGTATTGTAAATTGAAGAAGTGCGAGTTCCATCGTGAACAGGTTAAATTCCTGGGTTATGTCGTTTACACTGCTGTTTTTTTGATGGACCCGGAGAGGCTATCGGCAAGCTTCAATTACAGTCTCATTCTTACCCGGTACTAAGAATGTAAGGGCTGATGCATTGTTGCAACAGTTTTCCTCTGCTTCCAAGATGGAGTCGGTTACTGTTCCTGTGATGCCTCCGGATCGTATTCTGGCTACAGTTCGTACCAGTCTCACTACACCTTTGGGTGACAAGATCCTTGCTGCTCAGATCCATGCTCCTCCTGAGAAACCTTGTGGCCGCTGCTTTGTCCCTAAGAGTCTCCGTACTGCTGTGCTCTAGATTTACCATTCTCCGAAGGCTGCTGGTCACCCAGGGAAGAATCAACTCATTTGGGCTATTTCCCAACAGTTCTGGTGGTTTAGTCTCCGCGCTGATGTTGCCGCCTTCATAGCAGGCTGTTCCGTGTGTGCACAGAACAAAACACCACAACATCTTCCAATGGGTCTTCTACAACCCATGCCCAATGGACAGCGACCTTGAACCTACCTGTCTATGGATTTTATTGTGGAGTTACCGAACTCTCAGGGTAACACAGTTATCCTTATGGTGGTTGACCGATTCTCAGAGATGTCACATTGTATTCCACTTAAGAATTTGCTCTTGTCCAAGGAGCTGGCATCCATTTTTGTTCGGGAAATCTTTTGCTTACATGGACTTCCCAAGGTGATAGTCTCAGACAGGGGTAGCTAGTTTGTATACAGGTTTTAGCGAGCCTTTAGTGCACTGTTGGGAATTCAGCTTTCCTTCTCTTCTGCATATCATCCGCAGTCCAATGGGGACACAGAACGAGCCAACCAGTCCTTAGAACAGTTTTTACGTTGCTATATATCTGACCACCATAACAACTGGTCTGACCTGTTACCTTGGGCAGAGTTTGCTCACAATAGTGCCATCAATACCGCTTCCCAATTGTCTCTGTTTATGGCGAATTATGGTTTCCAACCAGTCATGTTGCCTGACTCTTTTGTTCCTCAGAGAATTTCTGCATTGGAGGAGCATCTCCGTAGTCTTCGTTCCACTTGGGTATAGGTCCAGAAGTCTTTGCGACGTGCCAATGATAGGTACAGACGCCATGCTGACTGCAGACACCTACCTGCGCCCTCTTACCAAGTTGGGGAGAGGGTCTGGCTGTCTTCTCGCAACCTCCGACTCTGTGTTCCCCCACTGAAGCTGGCACCATGCTTTATTGGGCCCTTCTGTATTCAACCCAGTGGCTTACGCTTTAGACCTGCCTTCTAGTATGCAAATTTCTAATGTATTCCATGTCTCCTTGTTAAATCCTTTGTTATGCAACTGCTTTACCACCTCTGTACCACATCCTCCTCCTGTTCAGGTTGAGAACCAAGAGGAGTATGAAATACAATTTATCATTGACTGCCATAGGTTCCGTGGGCGCATACAGTACCTGGTTCATTGGAAAGGGTACGGTCCAGAGGAGCGTTCTTGGGTCTCATTCTCAGATGTACATGCTCCTGTTCTCCTCCGTGCTTTCCATAGACGTTTTCCCCTCAAACCTGGTGGCTCCCTGAGGGGGAGGGGGTACTGTCAGAGCTGGGTTCAGTCCTCCCTTCTCAGAGCAAGCTGCTCAGCTGAAGGTTAATTGCCAGTCTCAGCTTTCACTCTCTCACCTGATGTCCATATCCTGCTCGTTAGCCAGCTCTCCTAGCTATATAAACTGCCTGGATCAGATCTCGGACACCTTCACCTGGTCAACATCTCTGGATAAATTGCTGATGTGTTTTCCTGTGAAAGACTTTTGCCTGTTTGACATTCCTTTTGGTTCCTGGATTAAAGACTCTGCTTGGCTGACTCCACTTCTGGCTCCTGACCCTGCATGCTGTTTCTTTGACTTTGCTGATGTCAGTAAAAAGGACTTTGCCAGTGTTCCTGGCCGTTTCCGGGTGGTGCGCGCGCATCCGTGCGCGCCGGAAACGGCGCCAAATGGTGCCTATTTAAACCCTGGACATCCTGCACCAAGTTGCTGCTTGTTCTACAGCATTCCAGACCTGTGAGCCTCAGCTCCCTACCTGTTCCTGTGTTTTCACCTGTTTCCTGTCTACCCGGCTTGCTTTGACCTGTTGTCCGCTACCTGCATCGACCCCGGCTATCCACGACCATCCGTTTGTCTACTCCTCTGTACCTCCGCTGCCCGCCCGTTAACGAACCTTGCCTGAACTTGACGATCCGCTTGCCTAACCCCTTTTGTACCTTTCTGCCTGCACGTTGCCAACCCTGCTTGTACGACCATTCTCCTGTTTGCACGACCTGCTGGAATCTCACTACAACATCTGTGACCATCCAGCCCTCGTGCCATCCCGCACTCTCGGGCCTCTGTCTACACTACCAGGGGTCCTTGAATCGGGTGCGCAAGAGCGGTTGTTCCCTGCACAAGACAGACTCCACCGTCAGGTACGTAACAGCTGATCTCTGGATCCCTGTCTGCTGGCTTGCTCCAACCATCCGCTCTGGCTACCGAACCTTGGCTATGTTTTGACTTTGTTTGCTCTGTTTGTTCTATTTTACTATTTTTATTAATCAATTTTTACTGCACTTCTTTCTCAGTCTGATTCATGGTTCCTGATATGTTTGCCTAATTTGTCACAAGTACAATAATAAGTGTCACGCATACCTATCTGAATTTGTTGCACACAACAGAAATGGCATGAAAAGTGTCGCATGGCTTTCATGAATTTACCACAGGACTTAATATCCTCAGAATGCCATAAAAGTGCAACTTTATTGACTCAATCCTAGCGTGCCTTTGATTCAATATAAATAGCAGAATCTAGCTCTCCATAAAAACACTCAGTGGTCCCTCCTTAATCTGCTACAGAACTGTTCAATACATTTTGGGTGTTTCTGTGACTCAAAATAAATGTGTTTTCAGCAGTGAGTAGCAGCAGTACCAACTCTTAGCTGTCTCTGCAAGCAGTCTGTGTTCTTTCCCTAACTACTCTTTTTCTCCTCCACCATGCACTGAACAAATACTGCTGAAAAAGTTGACTTTTATAGGAAGGGGTCTGCCACATAGGAAAATCCCAATGTTTGGCCCTTTAAGCATTTTATCACAGTTCAGGAGCCAGCAAGTACATCCTTGGTACCTGGTTGCTATTGAAATGAATTGATGCACTAGTACACCATTTCTTGAACTGTGACTGAACTGTAGACCTTAAGAGTAGAGTTGAGCGGACACCTGGATGTTCGGGTTCGGTGGAACATTGCGAAAAGTTTGAGTTCGACCCCAAACCCCATTGAAGTCAATGGTGACCCAAACTTTTGGGCACAAAAATGGCTCTAAAAAAGTCCTGGAAAGGGCTAGAGGGCTGCAAAAGGAAGCAAAATTGGGGTAAGAGTAGGACACGTGCCCTGCAAACAAATGTGGATAGGGAAGTAACTTAAAACCACATAAAAAAAATAAAATTGGAGGAGGAGGTGGATGTGGAGTAGGAGGTTGAGAAGGCGGTGGAAGTGGCGGTGGAGGAGGAGGAGGTAGCCATCACTGTTTTTTGTTTGTTTTTTTTTCTAATTGGGGTAGCCCACAAAATATTGAGACATATTAAAAAAACATTTTGCCTGGTTCATCTTAATAAAGGTTAGCTTGTCCATGTTGGCTGCGGACAGGCGGCTGCGCTTGTCTGTGATAATGCCCCCTGCCACACTTTCAGACAATACACTGGCTGCAGGGCAGGCAAGCACCTCCAAGGCATAAAGGGCAAGCTCAGGCAATGTGCCCAATTTGGAGACCCAGAAGCTGAATGGGGCAGACCCATCAGTCAGTACGTGTAGGCGTGTGCACACATACTGTTCCACCATGTTGCTAAAATGCTGCCTCCTGCTAAGATGTTGCCATGATCAGCTGGTGGTGCTGTTTGTTGTGGCGTGCTGCTGACAAAGCTTTTCCACATTTTGGCCATGCTACCCCTGTCTTCTGAGGTGCTGGTGGTGCCACAGCTGCGTTGGCGACCTCTTTCTCCTCCTCTGCCTTTGCCTTGTGCTTCCACTGAGCCCCCGGTGTCATTTGGGAATGCCCTCAGCAGCGCGTCTACCAGCGTGCGCTTGTAGTCGCTCATCTTCCAATCACGCTCCAGTGAGGGAATTAAGGACGGCACGTTGTCCTTGTAACGGGGATCCAGCAGGGTGACCACCCAGTAATGAGCACAAGTTACAATGTGGGCAACTCGGCTGTCGTTGCGCAGGCACTGTAGCATATAGTCGCTCATGTGTGCCAGACTGCCCAGAGGTAAAGACAAGCAGTCCTCTGTGGGAGGTGTATCATCTGTGTCCTCCGTATCCCCCCCAGCCACAGTCCAGTGATGCCCAGGAGCTGCATTGGGTGCCACCTTGCTGTGAACACGGTTCCTCATCATCATCATCATCCTCGTCCTCCTCATCCTCCAGAACTGTGCCCTGGCTTGAAAATTTTTTTCTGGCCTATGCTGGTGCAGGAACCCACCTTCCGAGCCACTTGTGAATGATTGGCCTGATAACCGTGGAAATTACCCCTCTTCCTCCTCCTACTGTGCCACATCCTCTTCCATCATCGCCCAAAGTGTTTTTTCAAGGAGACATAGAAGTGGGATAATAACGCTGAAAACAGCGTCATCAGCACTGGCCATGTTGGTGGAGTACTAGAAACACCGCAATATGGTACACAGGTCTCGCATGGAGGCCCACTCATTGGTGAAGTGGTGCTGTTCCGCAGAGCGACTGACCCATGAGTGCTGCAGCTGAAACTCCACTATTGCCTGCTGCTGCTCGCACAGTCTCTCCAGCATGTGCAAGGTGGAGTTCCACCTTGTGGGCACGTTGCATAGGAGGCGGTGAGTGGGAAGGCCGAAGTTCTGCTGCAGCACAGACAGGCGAGCAGCAGCAGGGTGAGAATGCCGAAAAGCGCGCACAGACGGCCTGCACTTTCTGCAGCAGCTCTGACATATCCGGGTAGTTTTGTTAGAGATTTCTGCACCACCAAATTCAGCACATGCGCCAGGCAAGGGATGTGCGTCAAACCGGCTAGGCCCAGAGCTGCTACGAGATTTCGCCCATTATCGCACGCCACCAGGCCGGGCTTGAGGCTCAGTGGCAACAACCACTTATTGGTCTGTTGTTCAATGTTCGTCCACAGCTCCTGCGCAGTGTGGGGTTTATCCCCCAAACATACCAGTTTTAAAACAGCCTGCTGTCATTTCCCCCTGGATGTGCTGAAATTGGTGGGGAAGGTGTTACGGTGACCGGATGAGGAGGTGGTAGAGGAGGAGTAGGAGGAGGAGGAGGCCACAGGAGGCAAAGAGAAATGCCCTGCAATCCTCGGTGGTGGAAGGACATGCGCCAAACTGCTATCCGCCTCAGGCCCACCCGCCACTACATTTGCCCAGTGTGCAGTTAGCAAGATATAGCGTCCCTGCCCGTGCTTACTGGTCCACGTATCAGTGGTTATGTGGACCTTGCCACAGATGGCTTTGCGCAGTGCACACTTGATCTTGTCCCTGACTTGTTTGTGCAGGGAAGGGATGGCTTGTCTGGAAAAGTAGTGGCGGCTGGGAACCACATACTGTGGGACAGCCACCGCCATCAGGTTTTTAAAACTGTCCGTGTCCACCAGACGGAATTACAGCATTTCAAAGGCCAGGAATTTTGAAATGCTGGCATTCAGGGCCAGGGATTGTGAGTGGGTAGGGGGGTACTTCCTCTTTCTCTCCAGTGTTTGGGAGATGGACCGCTGTAAGCTTCCATGGGACTGTGTGGAAATGCTTGGGGGCGGTGGCGTTGCTGTCACATTGTCTGTTTGCTGGGTGGCAGGTGACACTGGCACTGTAGAGGTGGAGGAAGAGGCAGAGGCAGCAGAAGAAGAAGCAGGAGGTGCCCGAGAGGGCCGAGACTTTTCTTGGATTTTGAGGTGCTTATTCCACTGCAGCTTGTGCTTTGCATGTAGATGCCTGGTCATGCAGGTTGTGCTCAGGTTTAGAACATTTATGCGTCGCTTCAGGCTCTGTTTGCACAGCGTGCAAACCACTCGTGTCTTGTCGTGAGCACATTGTCTGAAGAACTTCCACGACAGGGAACTCCTTTGAGCTGCCTTTGGTGTGCTAGGTCCCTGGGTGCGGTGGGTAGTAGCAGGTGTACTGTCTAGGGGATGGTCGCTCCGCTTTTGCAACCTGCTTCCTCTTTTGCTGTGCTGGTGCATGACCTTCATTCCATGTGGGGTCTAGGACCTCATCATCCTCCACATCATCTTCCACCCACTCTTCACCACTGCCCTCCTTGTCAGTCTGCACACTGTAGAAAGCCGCAGCAGTTTCGTCATCATCAGAGACGTGCTGTGGTGGTGTTTCCATGTCCTCATCCTGAAGCAGAAGTGGTTGGGCATCGGTGCACTCAATGTCTTCCACTTCTGGGGCAGGTCTATGTGGATGGAACGGAATGCACATCAGCAGAGTCATCAAAAAGCTTAAGAGACTGCGGCATGACTTGGGCCCAGACTGTTTGGCTGATTTACAAGGGGCTGAGGTGAAAGACAGATGGCCATGGGGTTCAGGTGCCAACTCTGAGCTTTCAGCAAGGGACCGGGTGGGAGACAATGTGAAGGAACTGGAGGCATTGTCTGCCACCCAATCTACTATCGCCTGTACTTGTGCTGGCCTCACCATTCTTTGAGCGGCACTCGGGCCTACCATATAATGTTGAAAGTTCTGTCGGCTACTTGTGCGTGTAGCTGGCACAGATCAACCACGTCCTCTCCTTGCAACAGGAGCTTCACCAACACCACCAACACCAGCAGCACCACGACCACGCCCCTTATTTGACGCTCTCCTCATTCTCGACGCAAATGTACTATTTAGCACAAATTTATATTTTTTTTTATAACGCTAATGTGTCCCTCACACCAGCAGCAGGACCCTCTCCCTATACCATTATGAGATGATTTTATAACAGTAATCTGTCCCTCACACCAGCAGCAGGAACCTCTCTCTACACCAGTATGAGATGATTTTATAATGCTAATCTGTCCCTCACACCAGCAGCAGGAACCTCTCCCTATACGAGTATGAGATGATTTTATAACGGTAATCTGTCCCTCACACCAGCAGCAGGAACCTCTCCCTACACCAGTATGAGATGATTTTATAACACTAATCTATCCCTCACAGCAGCAGCAGGAACCTCTCCCTACACCAGTATGAGATTTTATAATGGTAATCTGTCCCTCACAACAGCAGCAGGAACCTCTCCCTACACCAGTATGAGATGATTTTATAACGCTAATCTGTCCCTCACACCAGCAGCAGGAACCTCTCCCTATACTAGTATGAGATGATTTTATAACGGTAATCTGTCCCTCACACCAGCGGCAGGAACCTCTCCCTATACTAGTATGAGATGATTTTATAACGCTAATCTATCCCTAACACCAGCGGCAGGAACCTCTCCCTATACTAGTATGAGATATTATAATGCTAATCTATCCCTCACACCAGCAGCAGGAACCTCTCTCTATACTAGTATGAGATGATTTTATAATGCTAATCTATCCCTCACACCAGCAGCAGGAACCTCTCCCTATACCAGTATGAGATGATTTTATAACGGTAATCTGTCCCTCACAGCGGCGGCAGCATCCTCTCCCTACACTAGTCTGAGAGCATGTGACATGCAGCGCTACGTGACTCCAGCTCATATCGAGGCTGGGACACATGATGCACTGGCCAATCACAGCCTTGCCATTAGTAGGCATGGCTGTGATGGCTTCTAAGGGCAAATGAGTGAAATGCTTGTTGATTGGCTGCCCTGCAGCTATTCAAAAGGCGCAAAAAAATACCCGAACCCGGATATTTTCTTTTACAGTTCAGGTTCGCTCAACTCTACTTAAGATGTTTATAATTCATGTGGTCTATAGCAAAATTTTGATCAGGCCCCTTAGCAATGGAAGAGGACTCCAGTGGCAACCTGTGAAGCTCTGGTTAACTCCATGCCCAAGAGGGTTAAGGCAGTGCTGGAAAATCATGGTGGCCACACAAATTATTGATACTTTGGGCCCAATTTGGACATTTTCACTTAGGGTTGTACTCTTTTGTTACCAGCGGATTAGACATTAATGGTTGTGTGTTGAGTTATTTTGAGGGGACAGCAAATTTACACTGTTATACAAGCTGTACACTCACTACTTTACATTGTAGTAAAGTGTCATTTCTTCAGTGTTGTCACATGAAAAGATATATTAAAATATTTACAAAAATGTGAGGGGTGTACTCGCTTTTGTGAAATACTGTAATTGCCTCTTTTTTCATTCCAATATTTCTGTAAACAGCTGCATATTGTGGATTCTATGATTATTTAAAAGAAGTTGATGGTGGAAATCTTTCCGTTTGCCATGTGAGGTTGTTGCAGCGAGGTAGGGACTTTACATTTCCTTAAATTTGACCATATATTTGTAGTGTAAATCTAAAATCTATTTTTCAGTATGTTTGGCGTCATTTCTCTACTTATACAGTTTTCTTAAGCAAATTACTTTTTTGTCTATCTTTTGTAATAATTCATACTTACCTGACCTACAATAACAATTTTGTTAAGGAGAAAATCCAGGTATGGTTATTTTATACATTGTTACATTGGTCCAGCTTGGACCACTTTATCTAGGCTTATACAATATCTGGCCGATGCCCCTGGAAGTTGGAGATCACTGAAGTAGACACGGCTGACCTAATGATCTCCACTAGCTTGTGGGTGCCACACCGAGCAGCTGCCCTGCTGCATTTGAAACACAAGAGGTCAAATGGTCAGCACTAGTATCATTTCTGTAAATGCAAAGCATTTTTTGAATGAATGCATAGCATTCTCTGGGCGACGTGGCTATGATGTTGCCTCCCCCACCTCTCCACCTTGTCCAATCAGTGAACACTTTGCATCTATTTAGGTGTCTACTGGCGATTTCTTGCTTCTGGGGCATGGATGGCCAGGTATGGTATATGCATAGTTTTTGGCCCAAGCCAGACGAAAATAACCATGTATAGCATATCCATACCTGGAATTCTTGTTTAATAAAACTGTATACAATGAAGCATGATACCGAGCATACTGAAAAATAGATTTAGAGTTTACATACAATTTCACCCCTTCTCGTCCATGCTATAGCTGAAAGATGGCTACAGCGCGGGCTTAATTTGCCAGGAGGGCGTACATGAAAGTCCTCCCGAGCTCGTGCTCAGACTCAACTGATCACAAATTGGGAAAAGGGCCAATCACAGCGGCCATTTACCACATGATCAGCTGTGTCCAATGACAGCTGATCACAGAAGTAAACACAAGATGGTTCCCAGCTTTTCTTTCCTCAGGCTGACAATGTGAGGAGAGAAAAAGAGAGCCATTAGCCGGCATTGGCACTGATAATCAGTTTACTGATTATCAGTGCAGTCCCCACAGAGCCCACCAGTGCTGCCACTCAATACCCATCAGTTCCACCTATCAGGGCCCATCAGTGCTGCTTCATCAGTGCCACCTGTTAATACATATCAGTGCTGCCACATCAGTGCCCATCAGTGCAGCCTATCAGTGCCCATGAGTGCAACTTCATCAGCGCACATCAGTGAAGGAGAAAAATTATATTTTATTAATTATTATTATTTATAATTTTATAACAAACTTTAAAAAAAGTTTTTTGTTTTTTTTCTGTCTTTTCCATTTAGCAAAAAATAAAAAGCCCAGTGGTGATTAAATACCACTAAAAGAAAGCTCTATTTTTGTGAAAAAAAAAGATAAACAATTTCATATGAGTACAGTGTTGCATGACCGCACAATTGTCATTCAAAGTGTGACCGTGCTGAAAGGTGAAAATTGGCATGCGCAGGAAGGGGGTAAAAGTGCCCAGAAGGTAAGTAGTTAAATGTGTGGGTCATTAACAGATCAAATGCAAGGTTTACATATGCCTGAGAGACTGTGAAACGCCCTGGCCTATGCAATAAACCACATGATATCTAATGCATTCTTTGCTTGAATAGAATAAAGCATTGTATTGCCTTACATTCTGTGTTTTCTAAATAATATTTGTGGCCTATTTATTCTACATTTACAATAGTGAGACTTTTCACAGTCACAGCCTTCATTCCTCTCTATTACATATCAATCTACACTGGTGTGTATAGCAAACAGACTTTTGCACGTGACCATATAAATGTTTTAAACATTTTTATTTTGTTCTGCAGGAGCTATACTGCCTAAAGCAGAATGCAAAAATATTACAACATTTCTCAGATTTCTTTTGTCCAGATAAGGTTGCTAAACTTTCATATAAATAATACGATCTGACCCGAGGCCAAAATGCAAAGCTATTATTAAACTGGAATTTAAATTCCAACCACACACAGAGTACACTTGATTTCGAAAGCTGTAATACACTTCTTAAGAGACGTTTTGATTTATGCACCTGAAGATTGAAAACAAATGGCTTTCTGTTTATTCAAATAATATGCTCCGAAATTCTCGAGCTCAGAAAGTGGCTTTGTAAATGTAAAGTCTTACATATACTTTTTGGTGGAAAAGTTGACGACAGATTTATCTGTTCTTTATCCAAGACCCAACAGTTAATGGTTTAAGACAGGGACCACATCAGTGAATTTTAGTGCGTTTATGGTTGAGCGAGCATTGTTATATTTTAAAGCTATATTTACATGGGGCATAATGTTTTTGTTTCACAAATGACTTTAAATAGAAGACCTGCTTAGTGACTGATTTTATATGCAAAAAGATATACACAATAATAAAAGCTGTTGAGGCTTGTAATCTGTTTCTCCCAATGTGTACATTATAAAAAGAATTTTCAATATGTATAGATATATACAGCATATAAATCTCGCAGTAGAGTTGAACATATTTTGCTAACAGGATAAGCAGAGGGATTTTGGCAAAATTAATTTTGCACAAAAATCACCAATTTCATTGAAGTAGAAATTTTTCTCATTAGGCTGCTCAGGTTTCATTTGTTGTTTTTTTTATTATTTAGAGGGTGTGGGGTTTTTTAGGGGTGTATTTAGACTAGATTATTTTTGCTCTATTTTAGCTATAATTTTCACCCAAGAATCACACAATTTCATACATTTTTTCCAATTGGAGTAAACCGAAAAATATGAGAATCCTGGTGTGCAAGATGTATAAAAAGAGACCCTTCAGCATTTTTTGTATTTGTATGGAAAAAGAATACTGCGCTACCTAAACAATTGAATATGAATATATAAATATAAAGCTGCTAGCACAACAACCTTCCTAAATTGTGTAAATGAACTGTGATAAACAAAAGTGCAGCACTAATCAAAACATGACCATTTGATTTGTGACAACCAGAGAACAGTACAATATGTTCAATAGGAGGAGCAAACTAGAAAGTCAACCATAGTCTCTCCATACAATGTGCAATAAATAAATCCGTGACAGGGTTGTGTAAAGTTCTCAAAAAGTCCTTCACCATTCGTGAAAAAAAGGCATATATGGATGGCCCTCCAAAAGGTTATAATGCACCCGCATGCACTGTGCACCTTCACCACTTATGTTAAGGTACTCTTACCAGATGTAAAAGGTACATACGCATGAGAATGCAATCATCAGGAGCATATCCAATGGACCTCAGTATACCAGTATTGGCACCTCTGCATTGGACAACATTCGGTATGTAATCCAGGAGGGCTCCGGAGTCCAAGGGGTAAATCCAATTATGGTCTCAAGATACCTCAGTGAAGATATAAATCACTACATAGTGTAGTACTGTTGACCAGTATCAATTTATTAAAAGAATCACACTTACATGATAAAAATGAATAATAAGTGATATGGAATTCCAATCAGATGAAGATAAAAGCGTGGTGCTAGACGAGCAGGCCTGCCTCTCCCGACGCATTTCATCCGCCAGGACTTCAACAGGGGTATATGCATGCGTATATACCTTTTACATCTGGTAAGAGTACCTTAACATAAGTGGTGAAGATGCACAGTGCATGCGGGTACATTATAACCTATTGGAGTGCCATCCATATATGCCTTTTTTTCACAAATGGTGAAGGACTTTTTGAGAACTTTACACAACCCTGTCATGGATTTATGTATTGCACATTGTATGGAGAGACTATGGTTGACTTTTTTGTATTTGTGTCTTTTCCTTTTTTGTGTATTTGATCATTGTTTCCGTAATGTCACTTAAAATATTTAATGTTTTTTCCACTGTCTTTTTTTTTTTCTGTGAAAAAGTTAACATAATTTGGGGGGGGGGGGGGGTTGGTATAGTAACAGGTCCAGGATAGTTGGGAGGAGCTTCAAAAATCCTGACAAGCGAGTTAAAGTTTGAGTTCACTTTTTTTTTCTAAATTCCAGCTTCCTTATGTACTAATATACCATTAATGTACCTCTGTTGCAGAAAAGAAAAAGCTTTCTATATGTTCTGGAGCAGGCATTTCCTCAGCCTCCAGTGCAGTGGTGGCCTGTCCATAAGGGGCGCACGGGCGCCACCTCCCATCCATGCGTCCAACCCCCTGAACTACATGCAGGGCGCCGGATGCATGGTTTCCAATGGGGGGTATTTTTTTTTTAAGAAAGGGATTAGAGCCAGAGGCTTAGGTGTTGCGACAAGGTGACCGACCGGGAGGGATGTGCATGTGACCCAATCAGAGGGGGGTGGCTGGCTGGCTGTGCACCGTTTGCCGCCCCAACGATCAGATTATTGTACGATTGCTTAGAAAGTGGTATTTTTCGTAAAATTGTCTGATCGGTACGGGCCTTTAGTTTATGAAAACTTTTAGAAGGAACTACTTCAGCAGCTGACCTCGTTAACACACACCCTGCACCTGTCCTTCCCCTCCAGGACATTGCTCCCTTCACTTCTGTAACAATCAGACATTGTCAGTGAGCCCCATTCTCGTTGAATACATACCTTCTTCTACAGATCTTCATTTGACAGTGTGCAGAAGCTGAGCAATCACAGCCTATGTGGAGCAGAGCTGTAGTACTGAAAACAGAAGAAGTGTGTCCCTGAAAGTTAATGGCACCCCAAACATGGAAGCAAACAATTTGTTGAGTACAAAAACACACAAGTAAAAAATGTGCAAACCACAAAGCACCAAAATGCCTCATGAGCTATTTTGAAATCAATGGGCTGCCCTATGCATAAAACGGGAAAAAATGCACCAAAAAACATACAGTCCCATTACGTCGGATGAATGGGGCCTGAAAGTAAAGTTGGTGTGTTTTACACCCTTCCCTCCCTGATCTGAAGCTGGATTAAAAGAACATTGACAGCTGAATGTCTCCCTCTCATGTACTTGTGTAAAGCTGGTCATACTGTATGTAATCTGATTGTTCAATCTCTGTATGATTTCCTTTAGTTTTACCAAAACTATGTAACAGCAGAACCCACCTGAACAATTCATTTAATTTACATAAAATCAGGCAGGCCCTTGCGCTACATAGTTGATGGTAGATCTAAAGAAGATTGCACAATCAGATTGTACATTGTATGACCACCCTAGAGGAAAAAGTAGGAAAGTGGGTGGAAATAAGAAAGAGGTGGTATAGTAATGAGGGAGTGATGCAGTAAGACAGTACATGATGACATATGGCATTTCCTGAAGGGTCACATGATCATACATTGAAGTGATGGGCTCAGAATGCATTTTATTAAAATTGTGAACCAAGAGGTGAAGATTCAAAGCTGCCATGGACAAGGTAATTGAAAGATAAGCACACTGGGATGGCTTGGGCATTAGAAAAGGCTTCTACTTATTGTAAAAAAGTGACATTTTGCCTGAAAAGGCAAACAAAGCCTTTACAGCAGTAATTAATTCAAAAGCAAACATTTCTTTTATTACAGCTTACCAATTCTTAGATGTGATGGTTGCATTATTTTCCTTTTTTTTTTCTTTCTTCTAATTGGTGATCCAGCCAGTCTGTTGATTTTCAACAGAACACATTATCTTGCAGTTACAGAAATGAAACAAACCATTTACCACTAACGGGTGCTTACAATGATCAGTTTTTTATTAATGTAAAACCTTTATCCCAAAAAGAAAAACAGATGCTGTAACTGATTATACAGTATTAGCTGGAGCTCAGCTTCAATTTGTTAGTGTATCTAAAGCTCCCTGTACATCTGCCACTCCTCTCACCTCCAGACTGATAATGCTGCGATTCAAAGATGCCCCTGTGCTACCTTCACCCAGAGTGGGGTCACTCTGATATGGTAGACGCATTACCAGGTGAAAAAAAGATTAAAAAAAAAAAGAAAGAAAGTTAATGCATCCACCACTTCTAAGCAATGGTAAGCTGCAATATATTGCATTTTTGGTTTTGGGTTTAATACGGCGTAATTCCCTCTTATGAATATTGATCACAAATAAATTCGAAATGACTGAAAAATGATATACCATAGAGAAAATCACAGCTTAAATACTTAAAGTACAAATGCAAAAACAACTATTAGTGTGATCTGCATGGTGGCTAGGTTTAAACCATGCTCCATGCAGGTCGCACGAAGCACGTGCAAAAAACAGTGAAATGACAGACTACAATAATGTGCAAAACGTGCAATGATAAAAAATGGTGCAAATGCTGGAATCAAAATTAGTTATTTAAAGTGCAAAGAAAAGTCTTAGTATGGCAATGACGATGAATCCAAAAAAACAGTCCCAAAGTGACACTTCACCGGACAATTTGGCAAGTGATAGATCCACCTTTCAAAAGTCAATGTAATAATGGGGCGATACCAGCTGCTGTAGCACTTGGATGAATAGAATGTCCCTCCACCTGGCACACTGGTCACACAGCCTACTTACCAGAGGTAGTGGATTCCAATGACAGGAATCATAAACGCCTAGTAGGTCGGTGGTTCTTCTTCCTCAGCTGACCAGGGACGATACCAGACTTGTAGATATTTTATGGCAGAGATCATACACTCTTGTTAGTCTCAAACACGCTTCACAATCTTCATTATCATTTAGGCTCCTAAAAATCAGCCTCCTTTCTCAGCTGAAGCCTTTTACGGGGAAACATGTCTGGTGGAGCATCCGTCTGAGACGTCACCCTCGCATGAGCATTTTAGTATTTTGTTTATATGTTTAAACAATCATCTTGGCCTGAAGATTGCATAAAACCCCCAAAATATTATATATTTTGACATCCTAATGAATATATGAGTTGTACTTCAAATATTTTATGTCACACGATATTAGTGCCAAAGTTTAGGAAATGCTAAATTTCCGCCAAAAAAAACACTAAATGTAATTTTAGGAGACACAAACAATAAATGCAATGAATTACCCAATTAAAATATAAGAGATGAGGTTGCACCGCGTAAACGGATTCCCCATGTGTCAAACTTTACAATTGTGTGTGCTCATGACATTATATTTTGCATAGGCAACACTTCAACCAGTCCAGATCCATGCTATAGCCGAAAGACGGCTACAGCGCGGATCTCAATTGCCGGGGGGACGTCCATGGATGTCCACCTCTTTGAACGCTCCCAGCGCACGCACACAGCCAGCGGCGGCGCACTATCACGGCCGCCGCACGCTGCGTGGGTGTGCCTGCGGTAAGGGCGGACTCGATGTCTGCCGGAGACCCACGATCCTCTGTTAGAACGGCAGAATGGGGAAACGCCGATGTAAAGACGGTGGTTCTCCGTTCTGTGAGGGGGGACATAGCAGATTTACTGATCCCTGTGATCGAGACCAGTTAGATCTGTTTTGTCCCTGGCAGCCCCGCCCCCACACAGTTAGAACACATACAGGGAACGCAGTTTTTTTTTTTTTTTCCCTTTTCCACTTCAGTTCACCGCCAGTCAGCTTTGTGTCAGCTTTACTGATCCGCTTTAAAACCTGGCATTTATATAAATTTTTTGTATGTTTTTCCCTTTTTTTTTTTTGTTAAATGTCATGTTTTTTCTAACTTCCCTCTACCCCCCTTGTCCCCACCCCCTCCCCCTCCAGGTCTTCCAGGTTATCATGTTCTATCCCCATCACTTCCAGATATTCCTTTGAATTTTTAAAGTTAGCCCACATTTCCCATTTTTCTATTTTTGAGAGAGTCCCTTCTTCCTCTTCCCATTTTAAATACTCCAGGCTTGCTATTTCTTCCACTCTATTGCACCATTCTCTTAATGGTGGGTGCTCTTTCATTTGCCAGTATTTTGGTATTAGACTCTTGGCTGCGTTTAAGAGGGTAGGCACTAACTTTTTTATATATTGTTTCGTGGGTTTTTTCTCCAGATGGAATAGGCATACCCAGGGGTCCATTTCTATTTCTTCCTTCGTTATTATTTTTATTAGCTCCGTGATTCTTTCCCAGTATTTTTTGATGGGTGGGCAATCCCACCATAAGTGTTCCATTGTCCCCCTTTTATCGCATCCCCTCCAGCATTTACCAGTCTTATCATTTTGGAATTTAACCTGTCTGGCTGGCGTCCAGTACCATCTAGAGATACATTTGTAGTTAATTTCCCATGTATTACAGTTTGTGGCAGACTTATAAGCTTGTCGCATTATCACCCCCCACTGTTGGTCTGTCTTTCGTGTTCCCAGCTCTTCCTCCCACCTGTCAGTAAATGGAGGCCTCCCCTCTTCACCCACCTCCTGGAGCACCCTATACATTTCGGATATCCCTCCTTTTTTTTTCTTTCTCACAAGTACTTTTTCTAACAACGAAAGATCATTCCCACCTCTTAGGGGCTTTGGAAGGGTGTCCACGAAGTGCCTCAGTTGGAGAATCCTCCACTCACTGATCTTAACAAATTTCTCCGTTTGTCTAAGTTCTTCTAGTGTCTTTATTTTCCCTTTATCCATTATATCCCTTAATTTTAGTGACTCATCCTTTATCCATTTCCCGTGCCCTTCTTCTTGTCCTGGTGCAAAGTAATCTGTTCCGTGTAGTGGTATGAGTGGTGAATTGTATTTCCAGTCTCCTCTTTTTAAAGTGTTGTCCCAGACCCTCAGTGCCTTATGTGTGAGATTACTAGTGCTTTCATCTAGATTCCTGAATTTCGGTGGGATCCAGATTATTTTCCCTAGTTGAGTTTTGCTCAGTGTATTTTCTATTTTTACCCATTTTTTCCCGTTACCATTTTGGAACCATCCTTTCACTCGTGCCATTATGTTTGCTAAATAATATTTTTTTATATCTGGTAGTGCAAGCCCTCCCCTTGTCTTCCCCTTAGTCAACACCTCCGTTCTTATCCTCGATTTTTTATTACACCATATAAACCGTGTTAGTGTCTTTTTCATAATTTGAAAGAACTCTTGTGGGATATGTATTGGGAGCATCTGAAATTTATATATTATCTTGGGTAGTATGATCATTTTTATTGCGTTTATCCTCCCTACCCATGATAAAGGTCTGTACATAAATCTTCTGACTTCCTCTTTTAATTCATTAAGTAGGGGGATATAATTTTGATGGTAAAGTCCTTCCTCATTTCTTGTGATCTTAATTCCCAGGAAGTTTAAGTACTCACTGTTCCATTTAAAAGGGAACTCGCTCTGTATCTCTCTCCTCTCTTTTTCTCTACAATTTATAATCATGGCTTCTGACTTATTATAATTAATTTTGAAGTTAGATAACTCCCCATATACCTCCAGAGTCTTCATTAGAGGATGCAGGGATTCTCTCGGGGTACTAACATAAATTAAGATGTCATCCGCATATGCGGCTGTTTTATGCTCCTCGTCTCCAACTTGAATGCCCCTTATTTCCGTGGTGTTCTGTATTGTCGCTAACAAAGGTTCCATGGAGATAATGAACAGTAATGGCGACAGGGGACAACCCTGTCTTGTCCCGTTCCTCATCTCCATGGAAGGGGACAGTGTCCCGTTTATCCTTACTCTGGTTTTCGGGTGGTTATACAATGCCCCAATCCATTGCCTCATCTTTCCTCCTATACCCATTATTTCCAGTGTCTGAAACATGAACTCCCAGTCTACCCTGTCAAACGCTTTTTCAGCGTCGATTGACAGGAGTAGACTGGGCCTTCCCCCTTCTTCATTATTTGGGTTAACAAGAGGGTCCTGATCCCGTTGTCCTTCCCTTCTCTTCCCTCTACAAATCCCACTTGGTCCTCATTAATTAGTGTCATTATCTCCCTTTTTATTCTTTGGGCTAGGACTCTGGAGAAGATTTTAACATCAGCGTTAAGTAGCGCGATTGGTCTATAGCTGGAACAGAGAGTTTTGTCTTTCCCCTCCTTTGGGATGACAGTAATTGTGGCCATCAAGGCCTCCTCTCTCATGTCCCATCTACACCCGATGTCGTTCATGTAGTGACATGCTCTCGGGACCAGGATCTCTTTAATTTTTTTATAATAGCTGGGCTTTTTCCGGACGTCGTCTCCATTATCGCTCGGCTAATCTCTTCAGCGGTTAATGGGGCGTCCAGGCTACTTGCATTTTCTCCTTCTATTCTCGGCAGCTTAGCTTTTTCTAGGAATTCCCTGATTTTATTTTTCCTATGCTCTTCTTGTTGGGGGGTCCCCTCTTTTCTCACTGCATATAACTTCCTGTAATACTCCAAAAAAAATGTTATGCTATCTCTTTTGTTTTATATGTTGTGTTCCCTGTTCCACTCTGGATTCTTTCTATGTAATTTCTAGCTTTTTTCTTATTCAGGGTTCTCGCCAGATGTTTCCCCACTTTGTTCCCTCCTTCATATCTCTCCCTTCGGATTTTGTTATATGTAATACGGGTCTCCTTGTCTATTATTTCTTTTAATTCCTCTCTTTTTCTTATTAGATCCGGAAAGACCTCTTTCCTTCCTTTTTTGTGATTTTGCTCTAGTACCTGTAGTTGATTTATGATCTCTTCCCTTTTTCTATTTCTTTCTTTCTTTTTTTCTACTTCTATAGCGATCAATACCCCTCTTATGTAGGCCTTATGAGCCTCCCAAACTGTAGAGGCGGAGACCTCTTCTGTGGCATTTGTTTCAAAAAATTCCCTTCGTTCTTTTTTTATTCTCTCTAAGGTGTCCCTGTCATTTAGTAATTCTTCATTCAGTCTCCACTCATAATTTCTCTCTACAGTCTCTCTTAGGTCCAGGGTCATAGTTACCGGAGCGTGATCTGATATGGTTATTATCTCTATGTTTATCTTCTCGACCTGTTCCAGGGCTCTGTGTTCCACCAGGATATAGTCCAGCCTGGAGTGTGTCCCGTGTACGTGGGAGAAGAACGTATAGTCCCTCTCCTTGGGGTGCAGTATTCTCCATGTGTCCATTAACTGGTTCTGGTAAAGCTTCTTTTTTACCCCCCTTGTCTTTGATGCTGATATCCCGCGTGCACGGGACGCACTATCCAGTTCCTGGTCCATTCCAAAGTTAAAGTCTCCTGCTACTATTACAATCCCTTTCTTAAAGTCTGACAATTTCTCCAGGACCCTGGCAAGGAAGCCTGTGGGGTTTTTGTTCGGGCAGTATACGTTTACGAGGGTGCATTCTTGATTGTTCAGCTTACCCTTTAGAACCAAATACCTTCCCGCTGAATCCGTCAGCCTCTCCCCCAGGGCAAAGCGTACCCTGTGGGAGAAGCCGATGGCCACCCCCTTTGCCCCCCTTGTCGGGGAGTCTCCGTAATACCAGACTGGAACATTTTTTGAATATATTCTAGTATTAGTGTCTAATGTTAAGTGAGTCTCTTGTAGAAATGCAATCTCTGCTGAGTACCTTTTTAATTCTTGGAGAATTTTATATCTTTTCCCTGGACTTCCCATGCCTCTAACATTATATGTTATGGCCACCACCATTTTTCCTTATTTTTGCCCTTACCTCCGTCCCCCCCTCCCAATAAACAGGGGTGGGGGGGCAGGAGGCCCCGGGTTTTAAAATGCTTTCGTTCACGGCTTTTTTCATCTCTTTAATGCTTAACCCTCCTATGTACCATGGAAGACCTGGTGCCACCCTCCCCTCCCCCCCTCCCCCCTCCCCTTTCCCTAATCCCCAAAGGGCATATAGGTCTCCTTGTGACCTTTCCACCTGGGGGGGGAGTATGTCTTCCCCCCTCCTGGTTGCCCGCAGGGGCCAGAGCCATTCCTTGTGCCAGTTTCCGAGGAGCTGTTTTTTACCTCGGGCTGTCCCTTCATCCGTCTACCCTCGGATGTCCGTCCGCCGCGCCCTCACTTTTTTTTTTTTTTTC
>BLSH010077541.1:925927-940989 GCA_018402905.1 Glandirana rugosa | reverse complement strand
TCCCCCCCCCCCCCCCCCCACACACAAAAAAAGGACATTCCAATTGTGGCATGTCAGAGGGTCACCATCACTTAAAGCGAAAGTTCCACTTTTGGGTGGAACTCCGCTTTAAGACTAGAAAGTTGAAATCAAATTTCTGTTATGGCCTGTTTAACCCTTTCATGACCAAAGGCTATTGAAGGTCAATCAAAATTGGCAGCCTCAGTATGCATCAGTTAAATTGACAATAATACTAACGGGCATATTTATGTTATGTTATTTTTAATTTTTAATAGCTTTTTATTTGATTATTTGATACACCGGTTTAGTAAATGCCTCCTTATTGATTTTTTATTATAAGCTGACAAATAGACAAAATTTGAAAAATGTTTTGTATTACGTGTAAGTTTCATAATATTTATAATAATATATTTTCTACTAATTAAAAAAATGTTTTGGAATACTGTGATAATTGTGAACACAATTGCTTTGTCTGTGCATAGTAAGTGCACAGGCAGAGGCATAGTGCCTTCTGCAGGTTGACTACTAAGAATGCCCGGCCTGTTGATCACTAGGGATGGGCCAGCTGTTCGAGTCGAACCTAAGTTTGACTCGAACAATGGCCATTCGCCTGTTCGGCAGAATTAGAACATTATGGGGCATTCAGGGGAACTTCAAGCGCCCCATAATGCATTCCAATAGCGGGGGAAATGCCGCCCACTGAGCCTAGGCATGCCCATAACTTGCATGCTTTGGCCAATCACAGAGCACTCTGCTGTGAGAGATATGATTGGCTAAAGGCAGGGTGCCTTTTGCCAATCACTGCTCAGCATCCTCAATCCACACCCCACACTATATAAAGCCGCTTGTATAGCGGCTCTATGTAGTTTGTGAATAATGGTGGACAGTGAGCTTAGCTAGTGAGTGACATGCAGGCAGTTCAGTGTAGCTAATGAAGTGATGATTGTGAAAAACAGATAGATAGATAGATACATAGATGGAGTGATCTATATACAGTCAGTTAGTACAGGCAGTTTAGTGTAGAGTGAAATCTATACTAGATAGATAGATAGAGCGATCTGTATACAGTCAGTTAGTGTAGAGTGAAATATATATTAGATAGATAGATAAATAGATAAGGCAATCTATATACAGTCAGTTAGTGTAGAGTGAAATATATATTAGATATTTATACAGTCAGGTCCATAAATATTGGGACATCGACACAATTCTAATATTTTTGGCTCTATACACCACCACAATAGATTTGAAATGAAACAAACAAGATGTGCTTTAACTGCAGACTTTCAGCGTTAATTTGAGGGTATTTACATCCAAATCAGATCGGTGTAGGAATTACAACAGTTTGTATATGTGCCTCCCACTTTTTAAGGGACCAAAAATAATGGGACAATTGGCTGCTCAGCTGTTCCATGGCCAGGTGTGTGTTATTCCCTCATTATCCCATTTACAAGGAGCAGATAAAAGGTCCAGAGTTCATTTCAAGTGTGCTATTTGCATTTGGAATCTGTTGCTGTCAACTCTCAATATGAGATCCAAAGAGCTGTCACTATCAGTGAAGCAAGCCATCATTAGGCTGAAAAAACAAACCAATCAGAGAGATAGCAAAACCATTAGGTGTGGCCAAATCAACTGTTTTGAACATCCTTGAAAAGAAAGAACGCACCAGTGTGCTCAGGAACATCAAAAGACCTGGAAGACCACGGAAAACAACTGTGGTGGATAACCGAAGAATACTTTCCTTGCTGAAGAAAACACCCTTCGCAACAGTTGGCCAGATCAAGAACACTCTCCAGGAGGTAGGTGTATGTGTGTCAAAGTCAACAATCAAGAGAAGACTTCACCAGAGTGAATACAGAGGGTTCACCACAACATGTAAGCCATTGGTGAGCCTTAAAAAACAGGCAGGCCAGATTAGAGTTTGCCAAACAACATCTAAAAGGCCTTCACAGTTCTGGAACAACATCCTATGGACAGATGAGACCAATATCAACTTGTACCAGAGTGATGGGAAGAGAAGCGTATGGAGAAGGAAAGGAACTGCTCATGATCCAAAGCATACCACCTCATCAGTGAAGCATGGTGGTGGTAGTGTCATGGTGTGGGCATGTATGGCTGCCAATGGAACTGGTTCTCTTGTATTTATTGATGATGTGACTGCTGACAAAAGCAGCAGGATGAATTCTGAAGTGTTTCGGGCAATATTATCTGCTCATATTCAGCCAAATGCTTCAGAACTCATTGGACGGCGCTTCACATTGGAGATGGACAATGACCTGAAGCATACTGCAAAAGCAACCAAAGAGTTTTTTAAGGGAAATAAGTGGAATGTTATGCAATGGCCAAGTCAATCACCTGACCTGAATCCGATTGAGCATGCATTTCACTTGCTGAAGACAAAACTGAAGGGAAAATGCCCCAAGAACAAGCAGGAACTGAAGACAGTTGCAGTAGAGGCCTGGCAGAGCATCACCAGGGATGAAACCCAGCATCTGGTGATGTCTATGCATTCCAGACGTCAGGCTGTAATTGACTGCAAAGGATTTGCAACCAAGTATTAAAAAGTGAAAGTTTGATTTATGATTGTTAATCTGTCCCATAACTTTTGGCCTTTAAAAAGTGGGAGGCACATATACAAACTGTTGTAATTCCTACACCGTTCACCTGATTTGAATGTAAATACCCTCAAATTAAAGCTGAAAGTCTGCAGTTAAAGCACATCTTGTTCGTTTCATTTCAAATCCATTGTGGTGGTGTATAGAGCCAAAAATATTAGAATTGTGTCGATGTCCCAATATTTATGGACCTGACTGTATATACACAGAGCGTATTGAGTGTACACTATATATCAGTGCATTCCCGGTTGTACGTACGGTATATAGTACACTTGATGTGGTGTCTTAACCACTTAATGTGAATCGCCACTTATAAACAGCGGCTGCTTTAAGTGGATGTATCGGGGTAAATCCTGCAGCTGCAGGCTATACTCTGGTACCATTTTTTTAGAGCAGGCGACATGCGACATGAGAAAGGGCATGTGGCCTGGTATGGTTTGGAGGGGGGCGCTCACTCATCCCCACCCCCTCCTGCCATGCCAGGGCTGCGTGCTCAGATAAGGGTTTGGTTTGGATTTTGGGGAGACCCCACGCCATTTTTTTAAAAAAATTGCCACGGGGTTCCCCTAAACATCCATATCAGACCTGGAGGGCCTGGATTGGACTTTGGGGGGGGCCACGTCATTTTTTTTAAAAAAGATTGGCACGGGGTTCCCCTTAAAATTCGTACCAGACCTGAAGGGCCTGGTACGGACTTTGGGGTGACCCCTATGCAATTTTTTTTATTTTGGATGGGATTCCCCTTAAAATAAATACCAGACCTGCAGGGTCTGTTACGGACTTTGTGGGGGAACCCTGTGCAATTAGTTTTTTTAATTTCGGAGCAGGGTTCCCCTTAAAATCCATACCAGACCCGAAGGGCCTGGTATGGGGTGGGGGGGTGGAGTGGGCAACACAATGCTTTTTCAGAGATTTTATGTATATTGCCTGGAAACGGCAATACATTACAGCTGCGATGATAAATGACAATTTTTCCTTTGGAAATGTCATTTTGCTCTGGCTATGTTCTAAACATCACAGAGGTGCACCCTTTTACAGGTAGACTAAGGGGACCCCCCAGGCACCATATTTAATTTTTTGTTTCACTTTGAGTATTATTAAAATCACTGCTCCTGAAAAAACTATTAAAAAAAAATTCTGCATTGATAAATGTCCCCTAGGACAGGACCCGGGTCCCTATACACTTTCTATGGCAATAACTTGCATATAAGCTTTTAAAATGAGCACTTTTGATTTTTCATGCTCGAGTCCCATTGATTTTAAAGGCGTTTGCATGTTCGCACAAATTTTTTGCCTGTTCGCAAGTTCTGGTGTGAACCGAACCAGGGGGCATTCGGCCCATCCCTATTGATCACACGATTGGGAACCATGCTAATGGATTCCCAATCATTGGTCTGAGACCAGCTGTCTGTCACACCTTGGTCTCAGAACTAGGAGTGAGCCAAAAAGGCCATTTAAGCCCAGAAAGGCAATCTAGCAACGCTACTATCAGCTTCTCTAAACTACTCCACCATTTTTTTTAAATTAAATAACTTGCCTAGCAGGTTTTAAAATAAAAAACAGTTCTTTCTGTAGTACTCACATCCTCTTTGACATTTTTCCCGGAAAACTTGCATCTCTGCATTTCAGTGCCAGCCCTCTTCCAGATGCATATGGTAGACATGCGCAGAACGAAAAAATGTGTTTAGTTTCATTTTGATTCATTATTTACATAAATTAGTTTAGGTAAATTTGTTTAAACCATTTAATTCGTTTTCAGAATTTGTTGATTTATTCGTATTCAAATCGATTCTAATTTTCGGAATTCAAATCAATTAGAATAGTTTTCTAATCGATTTCGAATAATTTCTGAATTACGAAAAAACTAAAATTTGTCCAAATTTCAATTCGGAAATAAACGAAATGTCTAGCATATGGTCCAGCATCATTCAACCCGATTCTTGTTAATCCAAACCATCATGGACACACACCATTGTGGTGCTTCATAACGCCAGCCAGGACACACAGTATTCCTTGTACGGAACAACACTCACATATAGCTTAAGCACTGCTCTGCCTGGGAATAAGGAATACTCTCAGCCACCTCCAGAGGAGAAGAATAGGACATGTGATGTCATAACCTAATTTTGCATTGATAAAGGGAGGCTCTGTAATCCCAAAAAGATGGTCCGTGATGTGTGAATAAAAAGATGAATGAACAAAGACTTCTTTCTTCATGAGAAAGGACTACAGTACTAGTAAAGATTGTTTATGAAGTTTTGTACACCATCCATCTTATCACTTCAGCACTTTGGGTAAGTTTCAAGGGCATGCCCATATGGTGTGCGACTAACATAACATACAGTATATGCTGTGAGCCATGCAACCAGCCTGAAAACGGCAGGCTTTGAAGTGGTTGCAAACCTCTGACATGAAAAAGGAAGACATTATGTTCTTTTATAGTGTTTACTTGACTCTATCCAAAACACTGCATGTGATTTCTATCAGCTGTCTCCTATCTCTACTATCTGCATTAGTCAGTGCGGACAGGCTTTCACAACGCCAAGAGGTAGGGAGGGGAAAAGGGGAAAGGAGTTCCAGCACACAGCAGATGATTGACAGACTCAGCTGTGCATTGTATCCTGTGTGCTGTGTGGAGGTGGGCGTGTCCCTGTCCCTGCCCTTCAATCTGGGCTCAGATTTCACTGAAATCTGTGCTCTAGCTCTGCAGTGTGAATGATGGCAGGTCCTCGCCCCCTGCTTTTGGTTGCTGAGAAAAAAATCCTTTTCATCAATGTGTTTTAAAAGACTGTAGAGGACAGGGGCTGCAGATAAACAAGTACAGTGCCTTGAAAACGCATTCATACCCCTTGAAATGTTTCACATTTTGTTACAACCAAAAACTTAAATGTATTTTATTGGGATTTTATGTAATAGACCAATACAAAGTGACACATAATTGTGAAGTGGAAGGAAAATAATGAATGTTTTTCAACATTTTTTACAAATAAATATCTGAAAAGTCTGGCGCGCATTTGTATTCAACCCCCCTGAGTCAATACTTTGTAGAACCACCTTTCGCTGCAATTACAGCTGCAAGTCTTTTTGGGTATGTCTCTACCAGCTTTGCACATCTAGAGAGTACATTTTTTTGCAAAATAGCTCAAGTCTTGCCACAGATTCTCAATTGGATTTAGGTCTGGACTTTGACTGGGCCATTTTAACACAGGAATATGTGATCTAATCCATTCCATTGTAGCTCTGGCTGTATGTTTGGGGTTGTTGTCCTGCTGGAAGGTGAAACTCTGCCCCAGTTTTAAGTCTTTTGCAGACTCTAACAGGTTTTTGTCTAAGATTGCCCTGTATTTGGCTCCATACATTTTCCCATCAACTCTGACCAGCTTCCCTGTCCATGCTGAAGAAAAGCTTTCCCACTGTTACGTACCAGGTAGTGAGTCTGACAGCAGGGGATGGCCTCTCCTACGACCCCGGTTCGAGAGACCACTGGGAGTGGAAGAGCGGCCACAGGAGCATGGAGAGGTATAAGTGCCTGTGGTAGTCTGGTAATGTCCATCAGCTGAAAGTCTGTAGTATTGCTGGAGATAGAGATGACCTGCGGGGCACTAGATGCTGCCAGGAAGTAGCAATCCGGAAAGGCTGGAGAAGACTTGCAGAGCTGGAAGCTACGGAGGTCTGGATGGCCACAGACACTGGAGAAGAGTTGGGTGCAGGCAGGGTCGGCAACAGGCAGAAGAATGGTTGAGTCAAGCCAGGATCAGGTGCAGACAGAGAGCAGGAAGGTCTGGACAAGCTGGGTCGGTAACGGATCAGGAACAGATATCAGGCACATGAAAACATGGGTACACGCTGCAGATCAGACAGCACCTGCTCTGAGCATTAGCAGGGCTTAAATGGCCGCTTCCGGCGCCAGAATGTACGCAGACACGCGCAAATGGCAGCAAAAGAGCAGGAATCTTTAGGTATGCCTCTCCTGAGGGGGATCAAGCCAACGGCCTTCCTGACACCCTCAACCTGATGCTGCCACTACCATGTTTTACAGTGGGGATGATGTGTTCAGGGTGATGTGCAGTGTTCGTTTTCCGCCTCACATTTTACTTTTAGGCCAATAAGTAGAATTTTGGTCTCATCTAACCAGAGAACCTTCTTCCACATGTTTGCTGTGTGCCACCATATGGCTTCTCGCAAATTGCAAACAGGACTTATGGCTTTCTTTAAAGAATGGCTTTCTTCTTGCCTCTCTTCCATAAAGGCCAGTTTTTGTGGAGTGCATGACTAATAGTTGTCCTGTGGACAGATTCTCCCATTTGAGCTGTGGATCTCTGCAGCTCCTCCTGAGTTACCATGGGCCCCTTGGCTGCTTCTCTGATTAATGCTCTCCTTGCCCAGCCTGTCAGTTTAGGTGGACACCCATGTCTTGGTAGGTTTGCAATTGTGTCATACTCATTCCATTGATGGATGATGGAACAGTGCTCCATGAGATGTTCAAAGTTTGGGATATTTTGTTATAACCTAACCCTGCTTTAAACTTCTCCACAACTTTATCCCTGACCTGTGTGGTGTGTTCCTGTCCTTCATGTTGCTGTTTGTTCACTAAGGTTCTCTAACAAACCTCAGAGGGCTTCACAGAACAGCTGTATTTATACTGAGATTAAATTACACACAGGTGAACTCTATTTACTAATTAGGTGGCTTCTGAAGGCAATTGGTTCCACTAGATTTTAGTTAGGGGTATCAGAGTAAAGGGGGCTGAATACAAATGCATGCCACACTTTTCAGATATTTATTTGTAAAAAAAAATTGAAAACCATTTATCATTGTCCTTTCACTTCACAATTATATACCACTTTAAGTTGGTCTATCACATTAAATCCCAATAAAGTACATTTACGTTTTTGGTTGTAGCATGACAAAATGTGGAAAATTTCAGGGGGTATGGATATTTTTTCAAGACACTGTATGTAGGTAGATTTGTTTCATCTCTGTGTATCACCTGAGGCCAGTTCCTTCACTGGATATATGTAAGGGTTCACAACTATATTTGACAATAAGGAAAAAAAAAATAGATGTTTACTTCTACTTACATGTATTTTACAGCTGTTCCCCACAACCAGTGGTAGTGGCCCATGTGTGTAAACATTACTTCTCCATTGAACTTCGTCAAATTCTTTTTTTTTATATTTATTTACTGGAGCTACATTTTGCTTGCAGTCATGACCTGAAATCATCTACTGAATATATAAATATTAATATATGATAAGCATAAAGAGTGTAAAGATCACATTTACTGTTAGAAGAATAATCAGTATGGTAAATAGTAACTTTGGCTGGTTTTTAATGTTCCCAAGGTGCCAGCATTCTGTGATAACAGAATAATGGTACACCTCCCTATACCAATAGTGTAAATAATGGAGAAGGAATAAGAAAACCATTTTAGAGCTGTCACATCTAAGTGTGATATTATAGATATTCAGTTTTTGCACAACCTGTAGTATTGATAGGAGATCCTTTAGCATCACATTACAGGTACACTTTAATTCTGCATGCATCATGTATTTTTATACAAGTGTATGTGTACTGTGTTTGAATAACTGTATATGGGTTTTTCAACAATAATTACCAGTATTCCAAAACAATATGCACCGTATGATTATCACATTAAAAAAAAACATCATTAAAACAGCTGTAAATAGTTCAATCAACAAAATGTAAATGAAAAGACACGTAAAGCATGCTTCTAATGAACTCATTGATATGGTGAAGGTGGATGTTGGCTGTAAGCTCTGCAGAGCCTCAGGGGCATACAATGTATTACTAAACCATGCATTACAAGCCCAGCTGTCACTGAATAATAAAAATATTCATTTACTGATCTTCAAATAACCTAGCAGGAGAAGATGAGTAATTATTGCTTTAAAAAAGTACACTCTAAGACATTTTTTAAGTTGCCCCAGGCCTCTCGCATTGGTCTAAAACCTTTTGTGAGTGGAAGTCTAAATAACTTTGCACATGTCTAAAAAGTAAGGATATTTTGAAAAGACATGATGCACTGACTTATTTATGCATTATTAAAATAGTGAATTGAAAATTACAAATATAAAAAGGCACCACTGTGAAGGAATATATGTCAATACGTAAAACATCTGGAGCAAAAGAAGGTATATTTGCTGCCAACCCACGCAGGGCAAAGTAACAGGTTTACTGGAACTTAGCCCTCCCCAGCAGCATAGACTTAGCATCACTACCCCACCACTTCATTCAACCTGTGTAAAAGAAAAGAGTCTTGAGTAAGCTTTGGGTCATTGAGTTGAAGCTTTCTATGGACTCGCCATTTGATAGTATTGATTGGCCAAGCACTGTCACATGGAGTGCATCATGGAGTGCACATGGAGTGCATCACATGATCTTCCATGCCTAGGAGCACCAGGCACCATTCAGCTCCTGGTACTGAACATAATGACAGAGGAGTAAAGAAAAGGTGAGCATGTGCTGCTAGGCGGTAATAAAGCAAACCTGTTGCCTGAGCCTGAATTGGTAAAGCACTTGTTTGCTTTAAGATTACATTTTTTCTATCTGTAGAAGTGTCCATGTACATGCAATACATGGCTGAAGAAGTAGACAATATCGGAAAGTGCCATTCGTTTACATGGAAAGGTCAATTCACCAAACTGTAGGAGCTATTTTGACTTCTATTTTTTTGCATTACCTCAGGGTAATTTTCTTATCAAAATGTGTTTGTGGCGGATTAGCATTTGAATTCAAACACTGATATATTTTATTATTTATGAAATTTTTTTTTTATCTACAGCAGATAGCTCAGTTCCATGTTCTTCTCAACAGACATCTCACAGAAACAATTAACATCTTTAGGGAGCTAATGGTATTTCCACTATAAGAAGGTGTGAAATCATTTTAAAAATTAACTTTTACCTAAAGTACAGTTTTAACCACTTCAGTTCTGGAAGGTTTACCGCCCTTCACGACCATGCCATTTTTTGCGATACGCCACTGTTACTTTAACTGACAATTGCACAATAGTGCGACGCTATAACCAAATAAAATGTATGTTCTTTTTTTTTCCACACATAAACCTTTTTTTTTTTGGTGGTATTTGATCACCTGAGCGTTTTTTATTTTTTGCACTAAAAACAAAAAAAAGACCGAAAAGAAAACAATATTTTTCACTTTCTGCTATAAAACATATCCAATAAAAAACGTTTAAAATTCTTCATTAATTTAGGCCAAAATGTATTCTGCTAATAAAAAGTCCCAGTAAGCATATATTGATTGGTTTGTGCAAAAGGTATAGTATCCACAAACTATGTAATATATTTATAGAATTTTTTTTATTTTTTATTTTTTACTAGTAATGGCGGCAATCAGTGACTTATAGTGGGAGTGTGATATTGCAGCAGACAAACTGGACAACTGACACTTTTTACACTTTTTTTGGGAACCAGTGACAAAAGGTCTGGGGGATAAAACATATCAAGAGCGACTTCAGGAACTTAATATGTACAGTCTGGAGGAAAGAAGGGAGAGGGGAGACATGATTGAAACCTTTAAATACATCAAGGGGATGAATAAGGTTCAGGAGGGCAGTCTTTTCAATATGAAACCAAAATCAAGAACACGGGGACATGACCTCAAACTAACTGGAGGGAAGTTCAAAACTTATCTTAGAAAGTATTATTTTACTGAAAGGGTGGTTGATGATTGGAATAAACTAACAACAGAGGTTGTGAGACAGTCATCAGTAAATGGCTTCAAAAATGCTTGGGATAAACATAAATCTATAGTCAGACAACAAGGTTAATATAAAAAAAAAAAGGGGCAGACTCGATGGACTAGTCAGTCTTTTTCTACCGTCACTTTTCTATGTTTCTATATACTAATATGATAATGAGGGCGTATGTACAATTCATATATGAAAATCACGCATGCACATGTGTGGCGGCAAAAAGTCTCTACTTGCCCTCAAATGCAAAATTGCCAGGTGTGCTGCACTTTAATAAAAACAAAAGCGTTTAGTGCTTGAGAAAAAAGAAGATCGGAAACACAGGGTCACATGGACTGAGGCGATCGCAGGAGATATAGAGGAGCCCACTATGGAGTGTACAAATAAATAAAAAGTATAATGAATAGGGACATATCCATATCTCCAAGAAGCCTTTGTATGCACAGTGGACAAAAGTACATGCTAATAATCAAAGGGAGCACTTACAGTGAAGTCCTGCAGTGGTGCTTCACCAGAGGAGACTCCACAGAGAGAGGTAGACAAAAAGTATCTATCTATAAGATTAAAATAGCCACAGTCACAAAGTCCCCGAAGGGGCATACAAATATATGTGCATCTGCCAATGCCTGGATCGGATCGGCATGCACATACATCTCCCATTGTTGGAAGGAGCACCAGGGAGCATTGGTCAGACAGACAAAAATTGAGTGAAGACAGAATGGGACAAGAGTCCCATATGATAGCTACTTTTTCTCTGTACATGGCATGTATCCTCATGGTGAGCGGCTCTGGTGTTTGGCCGCATGCGCAGTCACTTTATATCTCACATCCGGCCGACATATGACGCCGGCCAAGATGCGGACACACAGTCATGTGACGAGCGCGTCAGCACCCCGCAGGTGGAACCACACCCTAAGATCCAGATTGATCTGGAGGTTGAAGAACCATGCCCCCTGCCAGACGGAGCACAAATCAGAGGGATGTGGTGATGCAGGGGACAGGGGCATACCGTCCAGCAGCCCCACATCCCAGGACAAACAACGGCACCCTGGTGGGGAGAAGGAATCACCCCACTGGTGCGCCCTTTGCCTCCGTACAATAACCCAATATCCACATACAACCAAGGACTGGTCAAATGGTAATACTAATGCAAAAACTGCTGGTGAAAAAAATAGGGCCTAAGAAAGATAACAAGTACCTATTAAGTACAGTACTGGCGAAAGGAGACTTTAAATGCACAACACATGTGCATTTGTGTCACAAACCAACCCCTCTATATTTTAATTATAGAAAGTAAATAAATACACACATATATGCAAACCTATATACATCCCCATGCATAGAACTCCAACATAGCCAGTCATGGGGATGAATGGGATAGATCCAAGAGAGATCCAGGAGGTAGGGTCAAAGGAAGAGGGAAAGGGGAAGGAGGGAAAAGAGGGAGGCTTATTTCTCTTCTACATGATCTCATCAGTCCACTGCTGTTTTTTTGTTTTTTTAATGTGCATTTAGTTAGGCTTGCTCTTAAAGAATGAAACCACGGTATTCAATATCTGTGAATGGTGTCATGCACTTGGCTGTGCTGTGTGGCAGGGCTGTACAAATCTCAGCAAAGGATAGAAAGAAATACAAATAATTTGGCAAGTAAAATTGCTCCTTTGTATGAATTTCATCTGTATTTCTGTGCCTGAAAGAAACTTACTATTGCATTTATACTGTCAGATGTTACAAAAACATTTTCCAGTGCATCACATAATCTCATTTAAGTTGTTTTCCCATTAAAAAATCAATATAAAAGATGAGCTCAAATATAACGTAAATTGTGCATAATATTGGACAGGCTTACTGCCATAGGAAGCCTTTAAGAAATTCCATACATTTCACTATTCATAGCTTTTATATTTCTCCTGGGATGTCAAGGTGGAAATATTGTATGTCAGCAGTTGTCAGAAAGCAAACAACAGTATCTAGTTTAGCAAATGCAATGCAACAGAACAAAAAATATATCTCCACAGTAATAAAATGTTGGTAGTTTATTTTTAGGCTGCAATCAACAATTTGAATTCAAAGTATAAATGTGTCACATGTGAGGCATGATGATCACCTTTTAGTAGAGCGGGTTCAGGACACCTATGGATCCACCATTGCCAGATTAGGCTGTTTATAACTGAATTAGATGACAGTCTTAAAAGACTCAGTTTAAAGGGGCAAACTGTTCTGATATTTGCAGATGACTCTGGTCATACCTTTGGCATGCATCATCTATAAGTATCAAAAGTAACTCATCCCTTCTTTTGTAGTGCACAATTCTTTTCATCAGTCAGGCTGTCCATCATAGTGACGGTCAATAGTGATATGTAAGATACCACAAACTATTAGCTGTTGGCTTAAAAAGTATCTGGATGTTTTTGGAAAACTTTGTGCGATAACTGTTGTCCACCTGAAAGTTTGGCACCAGAAGGTGTATATGAGTACCTCACCTTCCTCTCTAAGTTAGGATTTCCTATTTATGTGACAACCTTGAATATCAGGTTGTCTTGGGACAACTGAGCACAATCTATTTTCTGTAGGTATTTCAAAGGAAAACTTCTGGGGGCTAAAAAGAAAATTACTATAAAGTAATGGTTATACTCTAAAGTCAATTTAACAATTGGCTAAGCCAGGTGAAAAATTATAGGCTGACCCGAGACTGCATGCTATTAGATGCAGTCATTGTTTGGGTATTCAGGCAAGGTGCTACCAATGTCTGAATGTTAGAGTTGTCAGGGAAGTTTTCTTCATCTTTGCTGTTTTTGCCTAGCATTGCTCCTGTTGTCCTTCCATACTGCCTCTGCATTCTCCACAAATACCTGTACCTACTACATATAGAGGAATGAGTGTTAGATCTCCCACAGGAGGCATGGCCACAGTCTAGTAGAGTAGGCTCAAGGTACCTAAGAAGCCACCATTGCCAGATTAGGTTGGTTATAATTAAATAAGATGACAGTCTTAAAAAAGTCTAAATCATTGTAGTAAATGAAAAGGGGGGTGTCAAGCTGCTCAGATATGTGCAGATACCTCTAGACACACCTTTGGCATACATCTTCAGTGTCATATGTTGCTCATCCCTTCCTGTGTCCTGCACAATCTTCTTGGCCAGTGAGACTGTCCATCATAGTGATTGCCAACTGGAAGGGGGGGAGCATGGGAGCTCTGCTTGTCAAAGCACGGCAGAAATGTGTGCTGTGAAGGCTGCTGCAGGTGTATGCATGCCTTTTTGGTAGCCTTTCCCTTTCAGCAGTTTGCCCCCCTTTCCCCATTGACAGAATCTCTTTAAATTTGTGAGCACCCTGCAGACACCACAAACTATTAGCTGTAGGCTTAAAAAGCAACTAGATATTTTGGAAGACCCTGTGTGATAACTTGTCCACCTGCAAATTTGGCACCAGAAGGTATTTGTGGGCACCTCCTCTTTCTAAGATGGGTCCTTCCCGGACAGTTATCAGGTTGTTCATTGAAAACTGATCACCATCTATTCTCTATAGGTATTTCAAAGGAAGACATCTGGGGGCACACAAAAAAATTAAATATAATATATAATACGGAAAGGTTTCTTCACAATAAGAGCTGTGAAAATGTGGAATAGACTCCCTCCTGATGGGGTTCTGGACAGCTCAGTAGATTGCTTTAAGATGGTCTTTTTTCAACCTGACTATGTAACTATATGTAATGTGCAGCAAGGTCTCATAAACTAGCTGCTTATATCTCTGCTCAAATTTAGCCTTAAATGGTTAGAAATTTGAGCCGTGGGTGGCTCTGTTTTGACAAAAGTAGATTTAAAAATCCTCTCAGCCTGGTAGAAAATTATAGAAAATGTAAAAAATTATAAGCCAAACAGTGATCTCATCCTGTCAGATGCAGTCATTGTTCAGGTATTCAGGCAGCCGTGGGTGCTACAAATATTTCAGTTGAGTGGCTGGCAGGGGAGATTCCACCATCTTCGCTGTTTTTGTGGGCCAGAGCTGCCAATCACCAGGCCCAAGGGATGTTATAGAGCACAGGTATCAAACTGGTGGCCCTCCAGCTGTTGCAGAACTACAAGTCCCATGAGGCATTGCAAGGCTGACAGTAACAAACACAACTTCCACAGGCAGAGGCATGATGGGACTTGTAGTTCTGCAACAGCTGGAGGGCCGCCAGTTTGACACCCCTGTTACAGAGGAAGGCAGGAGAGCAGCCTTTGCCTTGTGCAGGTGTAATGAACCACGTACCTGAGCGAGTGGAGCCTGTCTCTTGTAGGAGGAGACCTCTCATACAGCTCTGACTCAGAGCCCACTGGAATGGGAACAGTGGTCACATGAGTCCGGGCCGAACGGACTGGTAGGAGGACGGACGAAGATTTCAGTCGACAGACGACAGGACACGGGACGTAGATCGACGACACTAGCGACAGACGACGACGACAAGGACAAAGGTCGACAGACGACAGGCCACAATGGTCGAGGTGAGGTCGTAGGTCAGAGGACGACAAAAGGTCTCCGTGAGGATGGAGCGACCTGAGTACACTGGTGACAAGGGTAAGGTCACCCGAGACTCAGTCTCGACATACTCTCCAGAGGAGGATGTTCTCTGTCCGAGGTGAGCGAGTCCATGCACCAAGTAATGTGGACGTGTTCCGTTTCCGACGAGAGGACGGAAGGAGACATTGTCCCCACAGTTTGACCGCCGGG
>BLSH010077541.1:904609-919159 GCA_018402905.1 Glandirana rugosa | reverse complement strand
AGGCAAGCCGGGTCAATCACAGATGAATGGAGTAGCAGAATCGGTATGCGGGGGATGGTCAGAGGCAAGCTGGGTTCGGCAACGGAGATCAGGCAGGCAGAGGTTAGCAGGATCCAAAACAAGCCAGGTCAGGGTAGGAGAAGACAGGGTGGTCTAAACAAGCCAGGTCAATCAGGTAACGGATCAGGTAGCAGATAACGGCAAGCAGGTACAGGTACTGACAAGCTGCAGATCAGACAGCATTAAAGCCAAGGTCTGACTTCCTTATAAAGGCCCAAGTGATGTGTTGACAGAGCTACTGGGTCCTAGGGCCCTCCTGCTCTGACAGATTCTGGGTCCTAAAGTCCTCCTGCTATGACGGATTCTGGGTTCTGACAACATTCCTGCGCATGCGTACATGTGCACGTCTCTGAACGTTTGTGGGAATCTTCATTTGAATCAGTGCGCGCGTGCGCATAAGCGCGCGGGATCGCAAAGCTCGTCTAGATCCCTGACAGCAGGTTTTGACTTTCTACAAAAAAGTCAAAACTTAAATAGGACTCTTTCACAATATGTGATCCAGTGGCAGGTGCCAGTTTCTGGCAGAAGATGAAGGGTTTTCCTTCATAATTCCCCCAGATGGTCACTTTACAGTGCTGCTGAAATATTTTACCTCTAAAATGCTGCCAAGTAGGGGAAAAGTCAGCAGTTTAGGAAACATATTTTTATAATGTGTGACCAGAGCTAACATAAGTGGACCCAGGGGAAATATTTTGTGGGTGGGCCACCTATTTCTTAAAATGACACATTAATGAACCACACCAATGTAAGTGAGCCCCAAGATATATTAAAAGCCTTAAGTAGTTTGTTTTTTTGCTCTTTGTGCCTCCCTACTGGGGATATTGATCCTTCTCTATTTGTCCTGGTGAATACTGTCCCCAGGGCAGAAACTGATGATGAATTTTTTTTAGTTGTCACTGGAACAGTAGATGAAGTAGATTACTCCTATGGAAACATCTGTTATTCTGACTACTATTTAAAAGGGGATCCCCCCCTCCCCCCACACACTTATCGTTGTGTTTCCAGGACAAGAAGTGAGGGTAAATCTCTTCAGCAGAACCCAAACTGCAAAGAATAAGAAAACCGCTATGGAACAATGCCTTTTCTAATTTTAAACATTAGGTCTTCTTTAAGTACAATTCATCCTATTTGTGTGATTTATTGATGTAGTATAATTATTGAATTGTTCATATTCTAATGAAAGCATAAATAGGACATGTGCCACTATTGCTCTTTTCCTGTATTGCAAATTTTAGTAACACTTAAGCTTAGCAGTAATGATCCTTACAGAAGAAATGTTATTGCTTGCACAGATACAATGTAATTTTTCCTTCATTAATATCACAGGCTTCTCTTACATGTCCTCTGTCTCTGTAGATTATTCCAAAATAATTGCTTGCAGTGCAGTTTAGCAAAAAAAATTGGGTATAGCTTAAAAGTGATGCGACTATAGCTGTTCTTTAAGGGAGATTTTATTCTGTGCTTGTAGAAAATGGCAAATTGCAGAGGTTTTTTTATTGTTTATTTTATATCTTAGTTTATTCACTGTATAGAAGGCAAATTAATGCTCAATACAAATATCAGGTCTGTAGCAAAAGTTAGCCTGTGAAACTGTCCTCTTAGATTAGTCCTTTCCATGTAAACTAATTTGTCCTATAGTGAACTAATCCAACCCCACCCCCTTCCCCAGAAGTTGAATATTTTATCATTTACCATCTTTTAGGGAAGCACACTTACTACAGAAACTGATAATCTTCATACTATACTTTATATTGCCCCAAGATCTCTGTGCTCAAAGCTGCATTAAACCCCCAAAAAAGTATCATATTTCAGCTTAGCAATCCTTAAATGTGATCGCTGAATTTTTCTTTTCCCCCTTTATTTTCACCTGGGATCCAGTCAGTAACACACTTCCTGTTTTGGTTGTCTCCAGTGGAGCAACAGAGAAGCTTTTGGTCAGCAGAATTGTCATTCTTAAGAGATGGTGGTGTTGCTTTCCTTCAGCCAGCAGGTCGAACAAAAAAAAATGACCCGATTTCCCCCATTTATACATTCAAGGTGGATGCGGGAATCCTCCACGCTGCGGTATTGTTTTCTGAAAGCGGAGAGACTTCCCCACTATCAGAATCCAATGGTCAGTGTTGTCGGCTATAGCCAGCGCCACTAATCATTTAGGAAAAATGTAACAGGCTGGTTATAATCAAGGTGATCGAGTAGAGCATAAAAAAATAAACATGCATGTGTATCTACCTGGTGCAGCATCAGTCCATTGCTGCAAGTTGTCTAAGCTCGAGAACTGAGTGATCCTGTGTCTGCTGATTGCTCAGTTCCCATGTCCGCCCTGAACAGAGACCTGTGACTTTCAATCACAACTCTCTGCTCTGCCCCTCCAGCGCTCACTGTAGTGCCGGGCAGGAGAGGTGGCAGGAGCAGCTGGAATAGGTGGCTGAGAAGCTGGACCAGCTACCGATCAGCAATATGGGTGGATCCCAACATAATTGTCGGAGTCTGGAGCGACTCTGGGACATCAGCAGACAGCAGGCTTAAGCCGGCTGTTGGTTAGTTCTTGATCACAGGATAGCACAAGTACAGTAAGTGCACTCCTTTTACCCACATTAGAAGCATAGCAAAGAATTTCACTCATAAAGCATGGGACTTTAAAGGCTCATAGAACAAGAGAGTATTTAGATAAAAAATATACATTTTATTGTTACAAAAAACATTAAAATGTTAGGTCCATGGTGTTATACAAAGCCTTAAAATATATGGTTATATAGTCTTGTAGAGGGCAGGTGATGCCCAATTATACTTATAAGTTCACATTCAGGGGGCTGTTTAGAGCCAGATCCGATGCGTTTTGGAGCTTTTTGGAAACTCCTTCCTCAGGGAAATCCCTGTGCGTGATATAAGAAGAATCTACAAAGTGATCACAGTTTTTTTAATTACATAGTATTTGTGAGTCTCTATATGTCAAAATGTACATCACATGACACAACAGAAATGACAAAAATGTTGGCAGAAAGAGAACATAGCGTAATGCTCACAAGAATGTCCCCATATAGGTGGGTGGCGGTTTGTGTCACTTCATAGGCGAAAAATTAAAATAAAAGAACCACAGGAAAGGAGCAGGTGTGTGATCTGGGTAGATGCATACTGAGCAGATACGGAGAGCCCCTGGTGTCAAGAAGAGTGTGGGTTAAGGGGAGTATCAGATTGTAATCGCAATCATCACATGTGCAAAACATGGCAAAATCATTGTCATACCTTGCAATGCCTGTGTGTATATATCTTGGACTGAGCAGGGAGATGGTAGAGAATAGTAATGGTATAAACTGTATCCCAAAGTAGAGGTCTATATCTAAAAAAGTATATAGAAGATATATATAGGGTTCATTCTAGTATTATTTGAAGTAGTACCCCGGAACTGGAAGTATATGCATGCCATATATCATATGTGCAGTGCGTATATATGTCCACCCATGCCGGAGATATATACCACATTAATAGAGTATATATAGAACTTACTTGACAGAGTATCAGAGGATCTCGTGCATCCTCGGTTACTCTGTCAGAGGATCTCGTGCATCCTGTGCAGCCAAAAACGTATGCCGGGTAAGCTAAGAAGGCCCATCTATATATATGGGGTAGATGATGTAATACATCTCCCTCAGCTGTGTATGGAGGAAGTCCCAGGCCAGACTCTTATCCCGATGCAGGCTATATCCCGATACCTCCACTTAAAGCAGCCGCCGTTTATAAACTGCGATTTGTGTTAAGTGGTTAAAACCATTACAGCTACAATTTTTTCCTTTTGCGATAAAGATTTTACATTTAAAAAAAAGCTGATCATTATAAGTACCCCTCGGTGTTAAATGGTATGTCTCAAACCTCTAGCTACCAGTTCTTAGAAAAGCTTGATCTGTTAAAGACTTACTGGTTGGATCAGCAGGTGAAAATAAAGGAAAAACACATAAAAAAATGCAGCCACCACATCTAAGAACTGGTAAGCTGCAACATGTACTTTTTTTTGGTTTTAGGTTTAATACAGTTTTTAAGTATGCTCCACTGAAACCCACTGCCACCAAAGTCCCAGCAACAGAAATTTCTGCTTCAGCAAAGCCTGTTATAGAGGTTATATGTTGCTCAGGTGACTGCATTGTCAGAATGAAAAAAAAAAAAGTTTAAATAGCTGAGCTATATTTTTACTGGCTCTGTCTATATCCAATTTGTTTAACATTTGAAATCCTTAAGTGCCCACACAGCAATTCATTTTAACAAGTAAAAAAAATATGTGCTTGTGAAAAGCCATCAAAGATTTAGTGCCAACAATACAGAGCGCTTTATATTCCAGCTCTATAAAAAAAAATAGATAATGTCATTTATCATTTTCTCCAAATTCTTTTCTCACTTCAGAATTGCTGATCTGAAATATTCCTTGCTGTGTGTTTGAGAATGTGTAGATTTTCATTCAGTATTCTTTTTTTTTTTTTTGACAGTCACAAATCAAAATGTTTCATAAAGGTCAGTTAAATGTAAACTATACTGGTTTGGGGACAATTTTATTTTTACTTTAACTTTTTTAGGATTTTATTTTTCTTAAAAAAAAATATATATATATATATATTAGATTTGTACTTAATGCAAGGTGAACGTTTGACACACAATTTTCAGATCTTGATGTTTTTTTCTAAAGAAACCACAGCAATAGACTATTTTTGTCTTTCCACTATATTATAAAATGACAATTCTCCCACTCTTCAAGGCTTCGGCCACATCATGAGTATGCCGTCCAGTTCTGGGCACCAGTCCTCAGGAGGGATGTGCTGGAACTGGAGAGAGCCCAGAAAAGGGCAACAAAGCTAATAAAGGGACTGGAGGATCTCAAGAATGGGGAAAGACTTTAAGCATTGAACTTATTCTCTCTGGAGAGGAGCCACTTGATATGATCTCCATGTACAAATACCATATTGGCAACCCTAGCATAGGGAAAAATTATTTAGTGAAAGGGGATTTAAAAAGACACTCAGCCGTTCACTAAAGCTGGAAGAGAAGCGGCTTAACCTTTAACTGCGTAGAGGGTTTCTTACTTTCAGAGTGGTAAGGATGTGGCATTCTCTTCCACAAGTAGGGGTATCAGCAGGGAGCTTCGATAGTTTAAAAAAACTATTAGATGGGTACCTCAATGACCACAACATACAGGGGTATATGATGTACTATTGACATAAACACACACACACATCATAGGTTGAACCGATTGGGCTGGTGTCTTTTTTCAGCCTCATCAACTATGTATTATTGGGGTGGTTTATAAAGGAGTTAAAAATCTTCACTCAAAAGATTGTGTTAATATTTACTTAAATTATCTGGTCATGTGAAAAGCCGCTGTACAAGAGTGGGCATTCAAAATATATATGGAGTTTACTTTTCACATGATTAGATAATTGAAGTGATTATTCACACAATTTTTGAGTGAAGATTCTAAATCTTTGGTGTAATAATGTAATAATTGGCCAAAATAATTTCCTGAAAAAGAAATCAATAGTTTTAGATTATGGCTAGTAGGAAGTGTCTGTCTTTATGACTTAATCTGATGTGTAGGTTTGTGTTTATTTTGCTAATTTGAATAGATTTAAATGCTATAATGCTACAAAAGGGAAGTTGGTCACATACTTTAAAACAGATTGTATATTTAACAGAGTTGAGATTCAATTCAACACCGTCAATCCACATGAAACCATCTTCCACGAACAATAAACTTTTTTCTGGGGTCACCACCCCTTGCTTTAGAACCTAGAGGACGTAAATATATGCATATTGTACCTAAACTCTAGCTCTACCCACTTATGCGCTGTGTTCACTCACTGCAAAGTGTCATTACCACAAGGGAAAAAAAATAAACGTTTCCTAAAATACTTTGTAAGCAATAGTAGAATCCCAGATTTTGGTGCCGGCCCTGATAAAATGACGGTGACCCCAAAATCACATCAGTTATTACTGTGCTGCTTTATTGATGGTGGCAGATGGTTTCACAAGGATTTCATTGCAATCCAGTGAGGCTGAATAGCATTTTTTCATCTTTGTGACTTACTTTAATTTATTTCAACTCTTCTTCAATAAATAGTCTACCTACTTCATGAGACCAGTGCGTTCTGTTTTCTTTTTTGATTGGCCATTGTATTTTTCAATAGTTGAAAGCAGAAATAAATTATGGCAACAAGTGTCCACTTTGACTTTTTCCTTCAAAATAAAGATGTACATTTTGTATTAATACAAAAAGAGTTGGCTAAGTATATCATAACTTTTGCAGCTGTTACAAAATAAAAGCTTTATAATTAAAGAAAATGCATTTAAGATACTGACCCAGATATTAAATTTCCTCTATTTAGGTATTGTGTGTCACCTTTTTGTTTCATGTATTTACTTTAACCGTAATTGTTTTCAGGCATGATATGCCTTGTTCCCACACTACAGACTTGCTTGGAGGTTATTTTCATTGTGCTGATGGAGTGAGTACTGATAAAGAATCTTGGCAGTCAGCAGTCACAATTTGACAATTCTATCAACTGCATTAAAGGTGTGTTCTGTTGATATTGTAACATCAAGACAACATTTTTTCAATATTTGCATTTGTTTAATAAAATATAAAATACCAGACTACTATTGTGTGGGATAAAATGAAACTCCAGGTAGTCAGCTATAATGCGCAAAGTTTTGAGCTAAATTACACATAGGGGGTTTATTTACTAAAGTCAAATCCACTTTGCACTACAAGTACACTTGGAAATGCAGTCGCTGTAGATCCGAGGGGGACATGCAAAGATTTTACCCTCAGATTTACAGCGACTGCACTTCCAAGTGCACTTGCAGTGCACTTGTATTGCAGAGTGGATTTGCCTTTAGTAAATCACCCTATAGAGTCAAATGGAAACCAAAATAAAGTCACAAAGTGGCATTTGACTAAAAAAAAATAATCAGAAGACATCTAACACTCCACTAAAAACTATTACCAGTCAGTGATGCTGCAATTCCTTTCCTCATAAGACCCACAAATGCTTTAACTACACTAAGTTACCAAAAGTATTTGGGCGCCTGCCTTTACACGCACATGAACTTTAATGGCATCCCAGTCTTAGTCCGTAGGGTCCAATATTGAGTTGGCCCACCCTTTGCCGCTATGACAGGTTCAAATCTTCTGGGAAGGCTGTCCGCAAGGTTAAGGAATGTGTCTATGGGATTGTTTGACCATTCTTCCAGAAGTGCATTTGTAAGGTCTAACATTGATGTGGATGAGAAAGCCTGGCTCGCAGTCTCCACTCTAATTCATCCCAAAGGTATTCCATCAGGTTGAGGTCAGGATTGTGCAGGCCAATCAAGTTCCTCAACCCCAAACTGGCTCATCCATGTCTTTATGGACCTTGCTTTGTGCACTGGTGCACAGTGATGTTGGAACAAGAAGGGGCCATCCCCAAATTGTCCCCACAAAGTTGGGAGCATGAAATTGTCCAAAATGTCTTGGTATGCTGTTGCCTTAAGAGTTCCCTTCACTGGAACTAAGGGGCCAAGCCCAACCCCTGAAAAACAACCCCACACCATAATCCTCCCTCCACCAAATAATTCGTACCAGTGCACAAAGCAAGGTCTATAAAGATATGGATGAGCGAGTTTGGGGTGGAGAAACTTGACTGTCCTGACCTCAACCTGATAGAACACCTTCTGGTCTGATAGCATTATAGATCATCATTATTTGCTTATTGATCTGACAATGGCCAGGTTCTAAATGCCACAGAAAGCTATGTCACGTAAAGATTATGTGGTGCAGCTCTCTGCAGCATTCTCCTATTAGTCCAGGGCAGAGAAGGCAGAGCCCAGACATCCTGTGTTCACAGAAAGTGGTCTGAATGAAGTTGGGCCTCATTCAGTGTGGAAAAGGACTGGCTATTGATTGGTGAATGGGTGAGTATGCGGGCAGCAATACCGAAGATGAGATGAATTTGCCAGTCAAAGCTGCTTGGTGTATCCATGTGTTTTTAGCCAAATCTGGAATTGGGCTTTAAGGCAAAGCGCAAAGTAGAGTTGTGCACAACGGAAAATTGTTTCAAATAATTTTGTTTTCATTCGTAAAATAATTTTGTATATTCGTTACGTTACATTAATTCGTTTTCAGATAATTTGTTATTTCTGTAGAGTGTCGATATTCTTTTTTCATTTATAACGCATCTATTCACTTTGTATGTATATCGATTTGATTACCCATTTATGTATGTATATATATTCGTGATAATGAGTAGTAGTTTGGAAAGTCATTTGTTTATTGAATCCATTAACACACACAATGACAATATCTCTTCTCCTATGTTCAAATACAATACAACACCCTTCTGACTCAGTTCTCAGGAATGCACTTTGCCAGTAATCCAACCTCCAGCACAAAATTAATCAGCTGATTGGACTGTAAGATATACTCCAAGTTGATCTCTTGTTTCATTAGACCTTTAACAAATGAATGAATCATGTCAAATTCATTCGTTATTTTCGCTATAATTTCATTTGTATTAGTTGAAATTGGTTATTTTTTTTCTTCGGACATTCGGATGCATCCGAATGTCCGAAAGGTGCAAAATTCAGCCAATTTTCGGGACGGATTGCACAAGTACAGTGACTCAGCAGCAACTAAAAATGTACCTATCATTGAACTTAAAGTAAACCAAAATGTATTTACTTCATGTTTTCCCTTTAAATTGTCTCATAAAATAAGCGTGATTGTTCAAAAATAGGGATGGGCCCGTGGTTTGAGACAAGCGTAAGTTCACCCGTTCGTCAAATCTAGAACATTATGAACCGTTCATAATGACTTTGCCGCCACAGAGGGATCCATAATGCATTGCGCGCAGATGGCCCGCACAGCTCCTCCCTGTTGGGAGGCCTCCCGCCATCTGTGCGCTTTTTGCTCTGACGGTTTATATGGCAGGGCGGGGCCACCCGCCGACGTATGCGAGCGACCCCGCCCCTTCTAATGTCATGTGATGTGGAAGGGGGCGGGTCACGCGCATTCGTCACCAAGTGGCCCCGTCCTGCCATATAAATAAACTGTCACAACAAACCAAGGTCAGTCGATGGGAGCCCTCCCGTGGAGGAGGAGCTGTTGCAAGCTTCTTTTTTTTTTCAGGTCCGTCTCGTGCCGTGATTGACGATGGATTACAGTTATTTTTATTTTTTAATAAAGGACTTGTCCCTAATTGTCTCCTGTTTTTTTCTTTTTTGACACTTTTTGGTGAATTAGTAGGGGTACGATGTACCCGATATTAATTCACATGGGGGGTCGGGATCTGGTGGCCCACTTATTAAAGGGGGCTTCCAGATTCCGATAAGCCCCTCTGCCCGCAGACCCTCTCAACCACAGCCCAGGGTTGTGGGGAAGAGGCTCTTGTCCTCATCAACATGGGGACAAGGTGCTTTGGGGTGGGGGGCGCAGAGCCCCTCCTGCTCTAAAGCACCCATATTCCCCATGTTGAGGGCATGTAGCCTGATACGGTTCAGAAGGGGGGGGCGCTCGCTTATCGTCACCCCCCCCCATCCTGGCCGGCCAGGTTGCATGCTTGGATAAGGGTATGGTTTGGATTTTAGGGGGGGGGCCACGTCAATTTTTTTTTTAATTTTGCTGTGGACTTCCCCTTAAAATCCTGGTTTGGACTGGGGGGGGGGACCACGCAAATTTTTTCAGTGATATTTCTGTATATTGCCGGGAACCAGCAATACATTATAGCTGCGATAATAAATGACAATTTTCCTTCACAAATGTCATTTTGCTCTGGCTATGTTCTAAACATCACAGAAATGCACCCTTTTACAGACAGACTTAGGAACCCCCAGGCACATTATTTAAAGGAATATTTCATTTTTATTGTTTCACTTTAAGCATTATTAAAATCACTGCTCCTGAAAAAACGATCTATTTAAAAACATTTTTTTGCATTAATACATGTCTCTTAGGGCAGGACCCGGGTCTCCATACACTTTTTAGGGCAATAACTTGAATATAAACTTTTAAAATTAGCACTTTTAATTTTTCATGTTCGGATAGACTTTTTAATGGTGTTTGAATGTTCACACAAATTTTTTGCCTGTTCGCATGTTCTGGTGCGAACCGAACCGGGGGGTGTTCGTCTCATCCCTATTCACAAAACTAGGTTTACCTTTTGAGGTTCACTGTACTACACAATCGCTTGTCAATGCTGTGGCACACCATTATAGTCTATATACCATGAACAAAATATGTTCAACAAATTAAAATATTAGAATGGTATCTGGACTTTGGCGCTGCTTACTTAAAAAATGGTAAATTCCTGTTCATAACATGAATATGGTCAAAATGGGTGTGAGGTAAAAAGATGGGTGTTGATAGTTATAAGTGATCCAATCCAAATGTGCAAATTATAATGATGAGTTATTAATAATGTGATCGAATAATAGTGTAAAAATAGTGTACTGAACTAAAATGCAGAAAATTACAGGTAGGGACCTATAGTAGGGTCCCTCCAAGTAATATACAAATGCAATAAATAAAATGTGGTAAGTAGTGTTGACCAACAATAAATACTAAAGATATTAAAAAAGAGACAACGTTTTAGAACATAAAAAGTGATAGTTCAAAAAATACAGTTTCTATCCCATAAAGTGCAAGTGCAATGAGAGATATGATAAGTTCCAATAGTCCATGTGTGCAGTATATTCCCTAATATATATTGTTTCCTAGAGCGTTAGTAGTCAATCAATAAATAAGTTCACCCAGTAATTCATCAGTCAAATATCCTCATATAAAGTGCATAGCGCAATATAAACAGACAGTTCAGACTGAAAGTTCACATATACAGTGTGCTCCCCCAAAGTGCACAGTGCAGCGGCTTAATGTTAACTAATCTTGTTATATACAGTTAATCGCTTTTTGCTGATAAATATATAGGAGTCTTCCGATGCTATAGGTGCATTTATATATTACTTGGAGGGACACTACTATAGGTCCTTACCGGTAATTTCCTGCATTTTAGTTCAGTACACTATTTTTTACACTATTATTCGATCACATTATTAATAACTCATCATTGTAATTTGCACATTTGGATTGGATCACTTATAACTATAAACTCCCATCTTTTTACCTCACACCCATTTTGACCATATTCCTTTTATGCACAGTGATTTACCATTTTTTAAGTAAGCAGCGCCAAAGTCCTGATACCATTCTACTATTTCACTTTCCCCCTACTAGGAGGAATCTCACTAGAGGGCAGCAGCTTATATATTGGGATTTTAGATTACCCCAGATAGCCCTAAGCGCAGTACCCACTTCTCTTATATTAACAAATTTAAATATGTTTATTATTTTTTATAACTATATTAGCAATAAAAAGTCACTAACCAAATCTCCTGCTAAACACCACCTTGCCTTCAGCTAAAGAACAGTATGTTAAATGCAATTTAGTCTGCAAATTGTAAAGATTTTTTCAACAAAGTACTTTATGATTCTAGCTGTTCATTTTAAATACCATTTGCTATAATGAAAAGTATAATGAAAACTATTCATGGCAAGATTAAGGTGAAGAATGCTTTTCTCCAGAGATACTTCTCATTGATAATACAAGGTATTAAAAGGCACACGGACCATTTTTTATTGTGACGTGTTAATCAAGTCATCCTCGTTTTATACATTTATTGTTTCAAGCAGGCAAATCCTTCATATTGTCACATCTTTTAAGTATTGTAATATTCATTTTCGGAAGTCGGTAAAATGAAAAAGAACAGGCAAGACCTGCAAGCAAAATTTGTGTGTTCTATTTAAAGGTTCCGGGACTGGTTGACCATCAAAAGCAGTTGGGGACATTTTTTAAGCCTTCATGTTTGGTGGTACCACTTAACTTGATTTTTTTTAAAGCAGTACTCAACTCTCCATACCATCCCCCATGTATTTTTACACTTACCTGTAGCACTCTAGTGCTCCTCAAAGCATATACTCGCCTGCAAATTGAATCCAATGTTGTCCCACTGTGATCCTCTGTTCTGATATAACACAGCAGGTCCTGCACTGCCATCTTGGTCCTCTTTAGCTGGCTGCCTCCTTTGTGCACAAGCAACCAGCTCAGATGATGCACAATACCTCCCCCCAGCCTGCCCTCTGGACTGCTCTCCCTCCCCCAGCCTAACTTCTGGACCGCCATCCCCCCATGGCTGGTCTCTGTGCCAATCCTGCAGCCTTCTGGGAGTCATGATATAGGTATCTGAGGAGGCTGCAGGATCATGTACATATCATTGTGGTCTAGGCTAGGTACAGGACACCAACAGGTGCAGGCACCCCTTTTTCTCATCAGCGTGGTCCTTTTCCTCATCAACATGGGTTCCCCCATGTTGATGGCATGTGGCCTGGTATGGTCCAGGAAGGGGCAGAATTACCGCCTCCCTTTCCTGGCCTCACAGGCTCTGTGGTTAGATTAAAGTCTAATATGTTTGGGGAGGGACCCCATGACATTTTGCACAGGATTTCCCCTTAATATTCATACCAGATCTGAAGGGTATGGTATTGATTCTGAGGGGATTATGTCTTTTGTTCTTTTTTTGAGCACGGTTCCTCCTAAAAGACCTGAATGGGCTCTAAGTTTCCTTTGTAAATAATGCAATGGGCACCCCTCCCAAAATACATACCAGACCCTCATCCTTCTTGATGAGTATGTATGGGTTTTCATACATTTCATTTCATTCATATTGCCGGGTGTTTTTCTGCCGCACGCTCTCTGAATAGGTAAGCTATTTGCCCCACAGATATGTGTTTTTTGTATGTTTATAAACTGTTTTATGTTTTTTCTTTGTTTTGTTTGCTTGTGGGATAAGCTTTCAATCCTTTTTGTCTATTTTGTGTCCCCTTTGATAATTTATACGGGCTATGTTGTTGTTCCCTTTTCCATCAGTGGCAATTTGGGAGAATGTTCCATGAACCTGCCATTTTGGACATTATTCATGCAGACCCTCCATTTTATCATCTGGAAACTGCTTGCCTGTTTAGATTCACATTTGTCAGCTAGGGCTATGCCTCTCCCTTATCTTTGTTTGAGAGTATGAAAAGTGCATATACAGAGGTCAGTTTTTTGTTTTGACTGTACTCTTCAAGCTGTGAGGTTAGGGGTACTTATACAGAGGCCATACATGTGATGCATATATACGTATATTATTTTTTCACATTTTACATTTTAAATTCAACCTGTGAAGCCCTTTAGGCTCTTTCCCCTTTCAGGGGGGGGGGGGTATATGTACACCTGTGGCTTATTAGTATGTGGGATAACAACCTAGTTCTATATTCTTTTTGAGACAAAGTAAATTTGGCTGTTAGATAAAATAGCACCCCTCTTGGCTCTCTTTCCTTTTTTTCTTGTACTCTCTCCCCAGCATTATATCTAGTTGCATTGTTTATATTTGACAAAAGAAAGGGGATGAGATTTTTTTAATACATATTGTGAAATATTGTGTAATGTACTGTATGTATTTAATATGTTATTTGGTGAAGTGTTTTTCATATATTTCAGCTAGTCATCAGCAAGCACGAACCCTGAGGAAGCAATTTGTTGTGAAATGTGTCCGTTTGATACACTTATTTGTACAATGCTTGTTTCATTAATGCTACCTATTTGATGTTACCAGTTCATTCTGCTGATTTGTTGTTAATGATGATTTTAAGGAATTTAACATTTTTTTTATTAAGTTTTTTTTTTTGCAGTTTTGTCTCCCCATTGTCTTGGCACATATAAAGTCCCTTCATTTTTTTGGTGGTTGTCCCCTCACCTTTGTTGTGGTGGTGTCACATCCTCCTCCCCACCCCTCACCTTTCCCTCCTTCTCTTGCCTTTCTGTACATTTTTTGGGATGGTGCCATGCCACAATGGGGATGTTACACAGTATTATGCTCTGACCACACACATAAATCTGCAGAGTGTAACTTCAGCTCTCCGCCCCCTTCTTTCTGAACTCTCAGACAAGCTTATAAATTCAGCACTTTGAATGGATGTAGAGAGGAGAAGACTAAGATACAACCTATGTAGGAGGATTTGTTTCATCCCTTTGTATCACCTGAGGATAGTCCCTTCACTGGGTATACATAGGCATGGACTGGGAAAAAAATAGGCCTGGGCATTTTGGACTGAGCAGCCCATGATATGTTAACTGGCCCCTTCCCCACTCTCCATCCTGATGGATTCCCTGGGACGAGGGGGCCGGAACAGAACATGGGTACCAGAGAGCACAGGGAGGAAGCTGGTGAACACTGGGTTCTCCAGTGCACAGAGGGGGTCCTGAGAGCACAGGGGGAGGGGAGGTGGAGAGCATGGGGAGAAGAGGAGAGCAGGGGGGTCTGGAGAACACTGGGGAGGGTCGGAGAGCACAGGGGGAAGCAAGAACATGGGGTGGGGTGAAGAGCACAGGGGGAGAGGAGATCACAGGGGGGCTGGACCTACTTTGTTTAGGAGGATGTATC
>BLSH010077541.1:886343-903137 GCA_018402905.1 Glandirana rugosa | reverse complement strand
GATGGGAAAATATAGAGGATGCTATCAATCATACTGTATATTATAAAAGGCTATCTTGCCGTCAAATTGACAGGAACATCATCAATTGCATGTTGTGTCTCCTTAGCAGATCATTTATCAAAGTCTTTCAGATGTAAGTTCAGGAAGAGAAAATAGTGCAGGAGCATTGTACTGGATTTACCAAAGCAGAATATTTACCGGCTTTCCCAAATATGATAAATCAATTTCAGTATCTATACCCAGTTTTGCAGAATTCCATTCTTTTATAATGGATAGGATATCCCTGGACTGAATATGTACTGCCAGTAAATCAACCATAATTTTCATCACTGTATACTAACCATTTTTTTTTATTATTTATAGACAAGTAAATGCATTGTTTGAGTCACTGAGGCTGGTTATTTGTAAAATGATCATTTGGTTTTCTTCAGGTTGAAGCTGATCCCATATTCCGTAAAATTTCACAAAAGCGTCAAGCGGTATGTCTGGTGTTTTTCCCATATTTTGTAATGGATTTTTTTCAACAGTAAAAATATCTTTTTAAGATTTTATGTCTCTTTAGTAAGGTGACTATAAAATGTTGCATGTGCTGTGAATACAGACTTGATGGAAGAAATTCAGGGTCCACATGCACACAAATTGCTCAATGAACAGGAGAAACACGCAACCCTGCACCTCTCTTTGTAGAAACAGTGCTGCCTAAAACCTCAAGAGTAGTTGATGGGCTTGGGTTTGTTTGGAAAAGGATCTGAGCCTGTCTGGAAGCATACACTTGTACAGGCCAATCATCTGTGGCTGGGACATTCCCTGCTCTGCAGCTGAACATATACAAGGGGTACGTACCTATATGTGTAGCTGTGGGCCACAGATGATTGGCCCTTATAGTTGACAGGATGCTGTCAGGCTCACACACGTTGGGTTCAGATCCTAATCCAAAACTGCCCAAGCTCATCACTGTTCAGGAGCAGTCCAGCAAGTTTGTGCTGTGCTTTCTTGTTAGATAGGCTAGTATGTTGTGACCACGACATGTATAGAAGCACCCTTATATTCATTGAAAAATAAGCCACCAGTAGTGGATTTTTGCCATTACATTATGACCTGCTGGTAAAACTGGCCACCTGCAACTACTAACTAACCAAGGTTTGCAGAGAGGAGAGCTTTAGACTACAATGTTGCCTATATTCCCCTTGAACATGTCCCTGGGAACAAGACTCATCTGTAGTTGGTGCTTCAGCGACTACCAGCTGGTTATTGGAAAATCACAGATAAACGCAAATATTCGCCTAAACACCAAGGATCCTCAAATGTCATCCAAAGATTTTTTTTATTGCAGAGTGATTACATCACAAGAGAGAGTGTACTCTGATTACTCTGCAATAAAAAATCTTTGGACAACATTTGAGGATCCTTGGTGTACTGGCGAATATGTGTGTTTACCTTTAGACTACAATGGCGCAGTAGGGGGAGGGGGAACCAAGAGATTAGACCCCCACCTTCTCCATCACTCCCCTCACTTCCTCACCCCTGTTCCTTTTCCTTCTCTCCCATCTACTCTCCCCTCCCCTTTTTTTTTCCTCTTGGTTTCTGGTTTATATAGAATACCCTTAGGCACCTGATACACTTTTGAGCCTGATAATTGGCTATGATATAGGTAAAGTCTATTATTACTTCTCTTTCTTTTTTCCAATGTTATTTCTTGAACGGGCAATCAGGTACCCTTGCGCCTCAAACTTTTTTGGATATATGTTAACTTATTTTTGTAAAACTCCCTATCTGTGACCATTGTTGCACATGGTTATGTACATGTCTTGTATTTTTTCTTGATAAAACATTTATGGATGTTATTTAAAAATAGTAAATAAATATAAAATATTTGTGAACTTTAAAAAGTAAAATTAATTGATCAAAAAGCAATATAGTTTCTGAACTATGCAATCTTAAAGTTTATGTGAGGCTTCACCTTTGTAAAACAACCTATTCAGTTAAAAAAAAAAAGTAAGCAAAACATAATGTTCTGCAGCTACAGGCATCACCTTTTTTTACAGGAGGCAATCAGCTTTTACTCCCCAACGCCCAATGTCTCTCCACGATCTCCATCCCACTGGACGTTAGGTGTCTGTTTACTCGGCGTAACACCATCTTTTATATTTTACCAAAACATGGGTACTATATTAGTTTACATGCATTCAAATTCATCAAAGTGGGTTTTTTCCCCCCAAAAAAACACTGAGCTAATATAGCTTGACATAAAAAGTTGCAAAAACAACCATTTTATTTTCTAGGGCCTCTGCAAAAAATATAGATTGTTTGGGGGCTCGAAGTTTTTTTTTAGCAAAAAAAGCTGAATTTTACAAAAAATGCCTGGTCTTCAACTTATATTTCTTTTTTAGACTAAAGTAAGCATTTTTTTTTGTACGGCATATATTTGAATTCTGTATTTTGTATTGCATTCAGCATTAAACTGTCTTTAAATTGACATATAAACATTTACATTTATAACATTAATTTATATAACATTTCCTATAAGTCTGCAAAGTTGTAAAACATCAACTTTTCCAAAAGTGTCCACAATTTTTACCAGCGCTATATACTGTGTATACATACAGTATCTCACAAAAGTGAGTACACCCCTCACATTTTTGTAAATATTTTATTCTATCTTTTTATGTGACAACACTGAAGAAATTACACTTTGCTACAATGTAAAGTAGTGAGTGTACAGCTTGTATAACAGTGTAAATTTGCTGTCCCCTCAAAATAACTCAACACACAGCTATTCATGTCTAAACCACTGGCAACAAAAGTGAGTACACCCCTAAGTGAAAATGTCCAAATTGAGTCCAATTAGTCATTTTCCCTCCCCGGTGTCATGTGACTCAATAGTGTAGGTGTGTTAAATTTGGTGTTATCGCTCGCACTCTCTCATACAGGTCACTGGAAGTTCAACATGGTACCTCAGGGCAAAGAACTCTCTGAGGATCGGAAAAAAGAATTGTTGCTCTACAAAAGATGGCCTAGACCCTGAAACTGAGCTGCAGCACAGTGACCAAGACCATTTAGTGTTTTAACAGGATAGGATCCACTCAGAGCAGGCCTCGCCATGGTCGACCAAAGAAGTTGAGTGCACGTGCTCAGCATCAAATTCAGAGGTTGTCTTTGGGAAATAGACATATGAGTGCTGCCAGAATTGCTGCAGAGGTTGAAGGGGTGGGGGGGGTCAGCCTGTCAGTGCTCAGACCATACGCAGCACACTACATCAAATTGGTCTGCATGGCTGTCATCCCAGAAGGAAGCCTCTTCTAAAGATGATGCACAAGAAAGCCCACGGTTTGCTGAAGACAAGCAGACTAAGGACATGGATTACTGGGACCATGTCCTGTGGTCTGATGAGGCTTGTTCTGAGTGGAACCTGTCCTGTTAAACCACTGCATGGTCTTGGCCACCATGCTGCAGCTCATTTTCAGGGTCTTGGCAATCTTCTTATAGCTTAGGCCATCTTTATGTAACGCAACAATTCTTTTTTTCAGATCCTGAGAGTTTTTTTGCCATGAGGTGCCATGTTGAACCTCCAGTAACCAGTATGTGAGAGTGAGAGCGAGAACAACAAATTTATTCACACCTAAGACCTTGTAACACTAACGAGTCACATGACACCAGGGAGGGAAAATGGCTAATTGGGCCCAATTTGGACATTTTTACTTAGGGGTGTAGTCACGTTTGTTGCTAGCAGTTTAGACATGAATGGCTGTATGTTGAGTTATTTTGAGGGGACAGCAAATTTACACTGTTATACAAGCTGTACACTCACTACTTTACATTGTAGCAAAGTGCCATTTCTTCAGTGTTGTCACATGAAAAGATATAATAAAATATTTACAAAAATGTGAGGAGTGTACTCACTTTTGTGAGATTCTGTATATCACACAAATTAAGAGATATAAAGTGAACAGAATTTTTTTAAATATAAGTACACGGTACAGAATACACAAATAAGGAATAGGAAATGTTGGGGTAACATACACTTTATGTAGCTGCTAATTCCTGTAGCTGAACACTAGATGGGGTTTTACTATGAACTATGGTAATTGTAATGATCATATTATTTCTAACAATTGGCAAGATCCCTTTGTTTTTGCACTCGACATCTGTATTTGCATTTTATGAATATGTTCTCACACATTTTACATGACATTTATAGGTCATCATTGAATTGCTAATTTCTCTATATAACAAACTATAACTACAAAACGTTATTGATGATATATAATTGAATTCCTATAGGTGTCTGTTTGAAAAATAGAGCCCCGATATATGCAATGCCCAGTGGAGGATATAGGGTTGGGCCACCTGGTAAAACACACCATCCATAACTACACTAATAAATGTATCCATATATTGTGACAGACTATTGCTCTGTCACTGTGTAAAGAGGCAGAGTAAACATGAATCATCATGTGAAGGGTCTCAGAGCAGCCATGGGACTCTTTATCCAGTTTTCTAAAAAGAGAGCAATCAGTTTGGCCAGCCAGTGATCCTTCCTCCCCAGCAGAGTGGTGCTGCACGTTGCAGCATGTGTGTGGACACTGGGAGTTGGTGTTCTCTGATTGGAAGTGGAAGAAGGAAAGGAAGGATGGATGATATCACGGTCACGACTTTCTCCAATCAGAGAACGCCTTATATTAAAAAAAATGTAAGGAATTTTCTGAATGGGGGAGGTACAGGAGTAAGCGACTCAGTTTGTTCAGTATACAGATCAGCCCTCAATCACTGACCTAAAGCACCTATGTAGTTGTAGGGGAGGAGCGACTCGTACGGGCGGAACAGTGAGCCAGGACGCCATGGTCATCTAGAGTGAGGGGAGCGCCGGTCGCTATCCTTTCAGCTCTTAAGGCACTTTTTACATGAATGAGCATGTGAGTGTAATGTGTTTTTTACTTCATTAAAACATTTGGCTTATACATGTTGCGCTATGGACTGTGGTTTGCTGTCTTACACATGTTGCTGTGAGCTGGTCCAGTGAGAGGAGTGGATCTAATAGAAGTGCTGGAGGCTGTCTATGCCAAGTGGTTTTTACATCATATGCTTATGACCCCTTTAATAAGGGTCTACCTCAGGGGGTAAGAGACAGTGTGTGCGGTGATGGTGACGGCTTCCCCCTATTTCTTCTACTCCTTGGATCTACAGAATTTCTGAGCCTTCTAGGAACTCTATTTTTATGAACAATTGCAACTCTTGACTCATTTCAAGTGTATTTATTTAGTGCTGCACCATTTTTACATATAGACGTTTGCATTGGGTTCAACAGTGATTGTGCAAGCTGCTTTTTTAGTTTTCATGTTTGGTTTATTTCTTGATTTATTTTGTGGTTTTTGGCGCAGCAAAATCTTCTTTTTATTACCTATGTAGTTGATGGCATCTGGAGACATGTATCAGGTCAGTGACTCTTGCCTAACAGCTTGTTAATTGATCAGTAGAAGTTGTACATCCTCATAAGTCTTTTTACTGCAGTTTTACTTAAACACCTACGCACATATGACAAGCATCAGTGGACTATATATGGTCTGGGAAAGGCATGCTGGAGCTCTATTTCTGAAATACATCAAGACCCAGCCAATATCATGGCAGCTCCTGCCTGCATAAAATAAATCTCTTACCTTTACAAACTGTTTTACTGTGAGTGAGTATACCTACCTTCATAAACTGGGATTGGATTGAATTACAATGGATGCAGGTTAATTTTTCAATGTATACGGTTCAGTTGATTCAGGAACCCCAAAGCACGGGAAACTGGTTCCCCACTAAACTATCCATTCCTCGTGGACTCTCATTTCAAACCACTGGGGACATTTTAAATCAAAAGATGAGGTTCTTGTGTGTTTGTCAACATTTATTTAAATGTCTGGTAAAACAGTACTATTATCGATAACTATATATATATTATATAGATTGTCCAACTTGATGAAATTTAAACTAATAGCTGGTTTAACCACTTGACCACTTTTACCCCATTCATGGCCAGGCCATTTTTTGCAATACGGCACGGCGTTACTTTAACAATTGCGTGGTCATGCAACACTATACCTAAATAAAAGTTTGTCCTTTTTCCCCACAAATATAGCTTTCTTTTAGTGGCATGTTATCACCATCTCTGTGGTTTTTATTTTTTGTGCTATAAACAAAAAAAAACTATTTTGAAAAAAAACAATATTTTTTACTTTCTGCTATAAAACATACCCAATAAAAAAAATCGAATTTCTTCATCAATTTAGGCCAATATGTATTCTGCTACATATTTTTGGTAAAAAAAAATTCCAATAAGCGTATATTGATTGGTTTGAGCAAAAGTTATAGCATCTACAAACTATGGGATATTTTTATTTAGTTATCTTTATTTATGGCGGTGATCAGCGACTGATAGTGGGGCTGTGATATTAAGGCGGACACCTAACTGAGGCTTTTGACACTTTTTGGGGACCAGTGACACTAACACAGTGATCAGTGCTAAAAAAATATGCACTGTCACTGTACTAATGACACTAGCTGGGAAGGAGTTAACATCAGGGGCGATCAAAGGGTTAAATGTGTGCCTAACCTGTGGTTGCTGAGTTGCTTTGACTAGGGGAAGACATTGATCTATGTTCCACAGGATCAATACCTTCCCTTCTAACAGAATGGCAATCTGCCTTGTTTACCTAGGTAAAATGCCGTTCTGCCTGTGTGCTGTCTAATCGATGGGTGGAGATCAAGTCTGCGGTACCCGCAGCTAGGCTCCCACTTTGTGTGACCACAGCGGGAGCGCTTAGCCAGCGGTGAGCCCATGTGCCCCAGACCCAGAAGTGTCAGATCACGTACTAGGTGCATAATCTGGCATAGAACGGCCGCCCTGCCGCAGTGTACTGTATGTACGGTGGGTGGTCCACAAGTGGTTAACTTCAAATTTGGAACAGATGGCCTTACATTCTCTCTAGTGGATACGATGCTGAATTGATGACCTTGAGCTGCTCAGGCTCTGAAGCATCAAAGCAGCCCAAGCCATAACATATCCTCCACCATGCTTCACAGTTATGAAGTTCATCTCCTGAAATACTGTCTTTGATTTGCTGAAAACCTATCCACTGTAACCAAGCAAGTCTATATTTGATTGATCAGTCTTCAGCACGTTGTTGCAGAAAGCCTGGCAATTGCCTGTATGTTCCATGGCAAACTGTTAACATTCTTTTTAGATAGTAAAGACTTTTTCTTCATACCTTTAATCCAGGTTGAATTGGTGCAATCTCTATCTTGATTGCAGATCCGTGCACTTTGGTCCCAACTGTTGCTTGAGAACCCCAGAAATGTCCTTTTGGGATTTTAGGAGACTTCTTTTGGTATCAGTCAGCTTTTGGGCTGGATTTGCTGGGCTGGCCAGCCCTGAAAAAATTAGCAGTTGCTTAAAATCTACGCCACTTAAATATTATTTCCCTTACAGTGGAATGACTGATTTCAAATCATTTGACAATCTTTTTAAATCCCTTATAAGCATCCACAACTCTTTTTTTATTTTTATGAGGGCTGTGGCATTCTTCTTGTCTGTCTGTCCACCTGCAAGGTGATTGATATAGCCATTCTCTGGGTGGAGACCTAATTAATTTAATTTTAATTTTTCATTTTTTTTATTTTTTCTCCCCATTTTTTTCTATTTTTAGGGTGAGGTACATTTGATGTTTTTCCACCACCAGAGGGAGCTTATTCCATATCTATATGGTTTGCCGTTTTTAATATTTTTTTTTATATAAGAGGTTTATATTTTACTCATAATCCTCAGTCCGGCTGATGGGACTCTAAATGTTTTTAATTTTTTGCCAAATACCAACAGTGGACTAACAGCCAATGAGAAGTGATGATTGGCTGTAAGCGACAGTGGAGTTCTATATATAGGAAGTGAAGAGACAAGGATCACATGACCCCTTGATGACGTCAGCTCGTATGTTGACGAAACGCCGCGTCGGGCAATGAGAACGTGATCTCGTCACTTCTGCTGTCAGCAATGCAGGACGCTATTACTTGGCGTCCCCTGCATTTTAGTTCGAGTTATTTGCACACTGCTTGTACCGCTCTGATTGTTGTGGAATAAATATTACATACTTCACAATTGGGCCACCCGTCTACTTCTTGTTATCCTTTGCATTGGAGACCAGGAAATACTTCCCATTCCAGCACCAGTTGTCCCAAGACTAAGGAACGAATGGAGCACACACCCACTACCACAAGGCGCTGTTAGATTCCTGTGATGGGAATCCATCTTGTCTGGTAAGTGGGATGTGTGATCAGGGTGCCTGGTGAAGGATCATTACAGGGTGGCACAGCGGTTTGCTTACAGATCCACTGTGTGATGCATTATTTTCATGACTGTCTATTACAAAATCGGATTAAGCCACTGGTTATTTTGGACTGGTTGGAACCCGGATTATCCTTTGCATTTGCACATTGTTTATGCACTGTTTGCACTATTCACATGGATTACCCCAGAGATTTTTTTTGCACGTCTTCTGCACTTTGTATGGCTCATTTTGCACTCATTGTATGCACTTTGTACTAATGATAGATGTTCATATTACTATGTATGCTAATTAAGATTTGGTTCAATTATTGTTATTGATCATCATATAGCACCAGCACTTTATTCATGCACATTTATGGGTTCATAACATGTAGCACTAGCACTTTATCGGCATACACATTTATTGTTTTACAATATGTCCAAGTTGACACTTGACATAGGTGATCCTTAAACATCCACTGTAATTTTAGGAGGAGCGCGGTCCCCCTTTCTTTTATTATCTTGTGGGTATATTTACTCATACACGTGCAGCTCTTCCTTATTTTGTTTTTTTTTGTTTTCTGTTTCATTCACTCTCACGTGTGAGTACATACATATTTTCCGTTGCGCTGGTTTCCTACACTCATTTATTTGTATTTATTGTATTATATATTCATTTTTTTTTAATTGATCATTTTATGGACCCTGCACAATTATTGGAAGTCAGGTTTTCAGTGGTGTTATGACATTTATTGGTATTTTTTCCATTTCGATGCTGGTAGGAATCCGTTTTTCTTAATATGTTTGAATAAATTTGATAATGTTTGAATTATATTTCAGATAATACAGTATATGGATATTTTTTTTACGTTGAGCTCAGTGGAGTTTTTGTAAAGAGAGTTTTTTTTCTTGTGTTTTTTCTACTACTTGTATTCAAAATATAATTGGCATTTGAGCTCCAGCTTGTCCTTGAGCTTCTCCGCATAATAATATCATTGGTGAATTTGAGAAAAATATTTTAGTATTATAATAAATATCTCAGCATGAGATTGGCAGTTACTAAGCTCTTTTTTTTACGTTTTGTAAATTTGTCATGTTCTGATAAAAAAAATCATAGCAGGGTATTTATTAAAACAGTGTACAAATTTAAAGCCGTAAATGTCCTTGAAAAACACTGTAAAAACTTCTGAGGTAAGGAATTTGGGTATAAAGTTATATTCAAGTTAATCAATGCGTACCGTGAAGTATCTAGATTTGGTCTGCCATGCTTCAATGAGCTCTGGTGATGAAAAGCTAAATCTCAACCTGAACCAACAGCTTGTTAGCTTTTGACAGAATTCGGAAGGGGGGTGGTCTCAGAAAATGCAAACCGCTAAAAAGTTATTTTTAAAACTCTTCCCCTCGGAAAGATTTCCCATCAATTCTTCTCTATGTGACAAACTGTCAATAGGTCAGGAAAAGCTAAGAACTCTCCCCAGTAGAGAAAAAGGAATGAAACATTTTCCAAATGTCTAAGTCTCCTGTGCTCTACCCAAAACCTGAAAAAATGTCTGGAGTTGGGCTTTAATCTGTCAGTTTGCTGTTGATGAATATGCCCCCTCAAGGGATTTACAATGCACATACTGAATCACAAACATAAGTCTTCAGGTTTGTGGGGTTTGATGGATGAACTTTTCTAATTTTCACTTTTAACCACTTCAGCCCCTAAAGGTTTCACCCCATTAATGACCTGCCCATTTTTTGCGATACGGCACTGCGTTACTTTTCTGAAAAGTGCGCGGTCGTGCGATGTTGTACCCAAATAAAATTGATGTCCTTTTTTTTCCCACAAATAGAGCTTTCTTTTGGTGGTATTTGATCACCTCTGCGGTTTTTATTTTTTGCACTATAAACAAAATAAGAGCGACAATTTTGAAAAAAAAAAGCAATATTTTTTAGTGGTTTTGCACAGGGCAGCCCAGATCCTCCTCTTCTCAGGTCCCTCTTCAACTCTCCTGGCCCCTCCCTCCCATTGAGTGCCCCCAGAGCAAGCAGCTTTGTATGGGGGCACCCGAGCCGAGTCGCAGCTCTGTGTGTCCATTCAGACACGGAGCACCCTCTCTCTCTCCTCATTGGCTAACTGACTTTGATTGACAGCAGTGGGAGCCAATGGCAATGCTGCTGTGTCTCAGACCGCTTTACCAGTCCGAGGATTTAAAATCCTCGTGGCTTTCTCCAGCATTGACAGGACGGGTTACGCGGGTGCTGATTGGTCACATGGGTGGTGCCAACTAATCAGAATGCCTCCTATCCGTACCTCTATTAGGGTTAAGGAGATTAAGCTGCAGGGGATTTCTGATCCCCGGACCAGTAAAGCGGTTTTAGGATATGTCAGTATGGTTGATGGACAGTAGACATGTGCACTGCAGAAAAATTAGCTCGTTTTCATTTTAGTTTCATTGAGTATTTTTTTCGTTTTTTGGGTCATTCGTTCTGATTGAAATTCATTATTTCAAATAAATTCCTTATTTCGTATAAATTCGGAAATTTGAAAATAAGAACGAAAAACTGAAATAATAATCAACTATTAAATAATAAATATTGAAATTTCCTGTAAAATTTGGCTGTTAGTGAACATAACGAATATGAATTTATCCGAAGTTACAAATTATCCAAAATAATGAATGCTGCATCTAAACAAATGTAATGTAATGAATTAATAATAATAAATAGTAATAATAAAACATTTTTACTATCATTATTTATTATTATTAATTTGTTATGTTCCATTTGTTTACATGCAGCATTTGTTCTTTCCGATAATTCATTTTGAATAAATTCCTATTCGTTACATTCACGAACAGCCAAATTTGAAAGGAAATTCTAATACCTATAGTTTCATAGTTATTATAAGTTACTTAGTTATCATTTCGGATTTTCGTTTTTATTTTCGAATTTCCGAATTTTTGAATTTCAGATTTCTGAATTCCGGAAAAATGTGTTAAACGGGTTTTCGTTAATTCGAATATTTCCAAATTAACAAATTTTTTCGAATTTCGCTGAAAGGCTAATTCGGAAAAAAAAGAAATTCACATGTCTGATCGTCGGCTTCAGGTACAGCGGGACCGATGGGGAGGGGGTCCTAGTGTAAGTTCACCTTACAGATTTTTCTGTAAAGGTTGGCGTACCCTTTAAGCTCAGTGTTTAGAGGCAAAAAGAAAAAAATACCTGATTTGCATTTTTAAAAGTTTTCTGGCTCCTAAAGGCCTGCACAAAAATACTGTAAATGAGCATCTTTTTCTGCTAAAAGAACTAAAAAATTTTTTTAAGCCCAATGTGCATGGACCCTTTATACACTTGATATTTTTAGTTTGCTGCTCCCAACATATTTTTTAATCCTTTGCTCAGCATTAAGTAAAGGTTTATTAATCTTTTGTTGTAAATTCACACCATGGCAATTTTTTGCTCTGCTCTCTATAATTGCATCAATAGCGGGACAATGAACCATGTACTTCAAATGAAAATTTAATAATGAGGGTCATTTGTACAAGATCTGCTGTTTCTTAGCTCTTCCAGAATAGTATTAAAAGTAGTATTAAAATATTTATTTCTTGAATGCCCAATATCTGTCAGCATGAAGTGTTGATTTATGTAGTACTGAATGTTCTACCTCTTTCTCTTTTCTCCAGTGTTGGTAAAATAGGCAGCTCTTAGCAATAGGAAAACATAGCTTGCATTATTCTCTGTTATCAAGCATTTCAGTCACCTATGAAAGGGGGAGACTGCGATTCCAGATTCAAACCACAAGCAGTAGTCTGTAGCAATTAGCAGATAAACTGCTGACTAAAAACCCAAATCATGAAGCATGTTGTAGTCAAGGTCACTACTGCTTCCTTAGGAATAATAAAGGATTTCATGTTTGCAGAAAGTGTTTTGTTCTGAGTAGCACAAAGTGTGAGTGGGTAATAATTTGCTTGCTTGCTTGTCATCTGTATATTTAAAAAAAAAAAACGTATTTAGCTAGTTTGTGTTATGCAATGTTTATGATTATTTTATTAGTTTACCGTTTATTATATTTATATAATAAATATATAGATTGTAAGCTCTAACGAGCAGGGCCCTTTGATACCTCTTGTGTTGAATTGTATTGTAATTGTACTGTCTGCCCTAATATTGTAAAGCGCTGCGCAAACTGTCGGCGCTATATAAATCCTGTATTATAATAATAATGTGAAATAAAGGGTCACTGAATTAGATTGGCCAGCAAGGATGGTAAAATCAAAGTTCTTTTCATGGCTGAGAGTAATAAAATCAAACATTCCGCCATGCGCAAATCAAATTTAAAAAAAAATAGATTTTTGCTTGCATATGATTGGATGATTGAATTTAATACCACTTCATCTCAATTATTAAGTCCAAAGTGAAAATGCTCCACTCCTTTGCTAAATCAATCCCAATAGCTTGGAGCTTAATTAGTGATACTGTGCTAAAATGACAAAGGTGCCTATGGCATTATTCAAATGTTTATATCATCTAATGCCTGCTAATGTGCACTACAAAAATGACAGTTGGAATCTGATTGCTTGTAATAACCAACACCACTAATCTTGCTTCCTCTGGTTCTTACATTAGGTCACTTTTCTTGTGAATCTGTATTATTTTAACACTGTGTCAAATTTTCTGAGAATCATAACCCGCATATTCTGTTTCTGCAAGCCATATACCTGACAACAGATTATCTTTGCTGGTTTTTTTTTTAAGTATTGTATATTAAGCAGCCACATTCTTTATTTTCATTGTATATTCTTTGTTATTTCCATTTTCAGAGTGTACTCTGACGATAATAAGGATTGCAAAATGCCAATGACTATTTATATGCAGGCTACACTAGCAGTACAGTAATTCAGTGAAGTTAATAAATAAGCAATGCGGCTAATTATTGCTGCACAGTCTGTATAGAGTAATGAGCTTTTATAGGCAAACAAAGCTGCTCTTCTCAAGGACATAACTTTCCTGAACTGATTGCTTCCCTTTCTCTCTTCAATCTGTTTATAAGTATTTACTTTGCATTACTAGAGACCCTATTTTGCAGGAGTTGCCTCTTTTTTCCCCTGGGTGTCAGTGTCTGATGTCTTACATCTGCTCAGTGATTGATGAAGCTTGAATGGATGTTATTACTCTCTCACAAGCAGAAATCAAACAGGCTATTAACTGTATTACTTCAAAGAATTATTTCAATACAACATATTTATTTTAATTGAAGATTTTTTTTTCTATAAAGGTTATGTTTTTGCAGATACATTATAGATGTAGTGAAATAAAAGTAAAATAAATGCAGGCATGCACTAAATAATTAGTCTGATTTGTGATAAAAAAATTACTGTCCTACAAAAGGTTTCCAGTGCTACACCTGATTTGGCTCTACTGATATGGAGTCAATGTGTGTAGAAGAGAGGTGACGCGCCAGAAAAATATACTGCAATGTGCTGATTATCCACTAGGGGCAATAAGGGAATATTTTCAATTCTCTTGCTGCTATCTAATAGCATTTCCTAATCTTTGTTTTTTTTTTCTTTAGGGACAGGCACCAAAAGAAACAGACATAGTCCTTGTCCAAACCTCTGTATTTTTTCTGTTTTAATCGTTTTTATTGAGTTTTCTACAATCTACAGGTAAGAAAACAATAAAAATGAGAGAGCGCATAATTTTTATGTTGTACTCAAAATCACATGAATAGAAAGCTCTACAAAACTATAATTCAACACAACCAGGCAAGTTATCAATTTGTTACAGTATTCAGAATCAAACCTCTTATGTTTTAGATTAAAGCTGAGCAGCAGGATAATGGCTAAACCGATAAATTAAATACATATAAGGGGCTGTTTTATCTGCCAAATATGTTTTTTTATCCATTCATTCCTGAGATTTATAGGGCCTGGTAAATTATACCACTAACAATTAAAGGATAACTTCACATTTTGAAAAAAAATGTGCATTTATTATTTTTTTTCTAAGGTGCCTGCAGAGTATTGCACCCACGATCAGCAGATTGCAGGTGCAAAGTCAGGCTCCTGCAGACTTTCTGCCCTTAACTCTGCTATGGGCAGGAAGTCGCTTGAGAGCAGGAATATTAATGAACTATTAGAGCTCTCACCAGTGCCCTCGCAGTTCATTGAGAGGTCGTTATCCGCAATGGCTGACAGTACTTCGTAGTCTATTCATTCCCAAGAACTGTGAATGAGGAGTCTGTTTGGGCAGAGCCCTACACAGTGGTGCTGTTTTCAAACTGTGACAGTGGGTGCAGGGATAAAATCCTCCACCAGTTGTCATTTGGAGGGGGGAGAGATGGTGCGTGTTGAACATGTTACACCCTATACTACAGCCCGCATGCATCATCAGCTCCTGCCTAATGGGCAAAGCAAGAAAATGGTGTACCTGGAAGTACAGGAAGATAATTGGCACTGGTGGGGACAGATTGAGGGAGAGCTCAGACCTCACATTACTGGAGAACAGTAGACCCAGGTAAGTATGGGATAATGTGTAAGTATAATGCCTGCCCCTGCTACCTTTTACTTCCATTTAAAATACAATAGAATGGTCACTAAATGAGGGCTGATTGAGCAGTCAGCTTATTGAAATAAGGGGCATCTGATCTGCAATTCCTATGTTATTTGAAAGGGTAGCAGTGGGATTGTGAGATGTTTCTTGAGGGAAGATGATGTTTTTTTAATCAACTCATGCCCTTGGAACCCCAAAAACAAAAATGTATATATTGCAGCTTACTAGTCTCTCTCTCTCTCTCTCTCTCTCTCTCTCTCTCTCTCTCTCTCTCTCTCTCTATGTGTGTGTGTGTGTGTGATATATACAGTACCTCACAAAAGTGAGTACACCCTCACATTTTTATAAATATTTTATTCTATTTTTTCAAGTGACAACACTGGAGAAATTACACTTTGCTACAATGTAAAGTAGTGAGTGTACAGCTTGTATAACAGTGTAAATTTGCTGTCCCCTCAAAATAACTCAACACACAGCCATTAATGTCTAAACCACTGGCAACAAAAGTAAGTATACCCCTAAGTGAAAATGTCCAAATTGGGCCAAAAGTGTCAATACTTTGTGTGGCCACCAGTATTTTCCAGCACTGCCTTAACCCTCTTGGGCATGGAGTTCACCAGAGCTTCACAGGTTGCCACTAGAGTCCTCTTCCACTCCTCCATGATAACGTCATGGAGCTGGTGGATGTTAGAGACCTTGCACTCTTTCACCTTCCATTTGAGGATGTCCCACAGATGCTCAATAGGGAATAGATCTGGACACATGCTTGTACAGTCCATCACCTTTACCCTCAGCTTCTTTGGCAAGGCAGTGGTTGTCTTGGAGGTGTGTTTGGGGTTGTTATCATGTTGGAATGCTGCCCTGCGGCCCAGTCTCCGAAGGGAGGGGATCATGCTCTGATTCAGTATGTCACAGTACATGTTGGCATTCATGGTTCCCTCAGGGAACTGTAGCTCCTCAGTGCTGGCAGCACTCATGCAGCCCCAGACCATGACACTCCCACCACCATGCTTGAATGTAGGCAAGACACACTTGTCTTTGTACTCCTCACCTGGTTGCCACCGCACACGCTTGACACCATCTGAACCAAATATGTTTATCTTGGTCTTATCAGGCCACAGGACATGGTTCCAGTAATCCATGTCCTTAGTCTGCCTGTCTTCAGCAAACTGTTTGCGGGCTTTCTTGTGCATCATCTTTAGAAGAGGCTTCCTTTTGGGACGACAGCCATGCAGACAAATTTCATGCAGTGTGCGACGTATGGTCTGAGCACTGACAGGCTGACCCCCCCACCCCCTCAACTTCTGCAGCAATGCTGGCAGCACTCATACGTCTATTTCCCAAAGACAACCTCTGGATATGACGCTAAGCACGTGCATTCAACTTCTTTGGTCATCCAAGGCGAGGCCTGTTCTTAGTGGAACCTGTCCTGTTAAACCGCTGTATGGTCTTGGCCACCATGCTGCAGCTCAGTTTCAGGGTCTTGGCAATCTTCTTGTAGCCTAGGCTATCTTTATGTAGATCTAAGGATGAGGATGGTACTGCGCAGCCTATACCAGTGTGTAAGTAAAAGAACCTTGCCCCTAGTGGTTCTAGGATGTATTGCCACACTATTTCACTGTTAGTAGTTACCGTTATGTAGGATCTTGGTGATCCCCGTTCCAAGAAAATGAATGTGTGACCATATCCGACGCGTCATGGTAGGAGTAGGAATCTAGATGTATTTCTATCGGATCCGATGTTCTTCTAACGGTTCTGGGACTTTGACTCGACGTCGTACCACCGGTTCTGGTATGTCGCCAAATTGTCCTGTCCAAGGTGATTCTTGTCCGGAGCGGAACCTACTGGTTTCTTCAACTTACGTGCACGAATCGCAGTATAGGTCTCCAACAGAAACCCTTTATCTGCATACTCACGACGGTCGTAACGACGTCTTCAACTCCCCCGACAGAGAATAT
>BLSH010077541.1:868813-885557 GCA_018402905.1 Glandirana rugosa | reverse complement strand
GGTCGTACGGTGTGACCACACGGGAGGATCGAGAGTGAGAGAAAAAAACGCACCCCATATTGGAAGAACATCTCCCGCTAAAGATACCTTGATGCGCACAGGTCCTTACCTGCTCAGGTGAGAGTTCTGAGAGCACAGATCCAGTTGAAGCACCTTAGAAATGGAATCCTTTTTGGGGTGATTAACCACCCCCCTGCACAAAGAGGCTTCCCACACCATTGTTTGGAGCACGAATCGTTTTATGAACTTTGGAGCACAAGTCACTCATTTGTCACTTTTACCACTCTATTATAAAGGACTATATTTGATTTTCCACTTGATATTTATTTTTATTTTTATTCACTATCTTGCTACAATTTATTTATCTTATCACAATATCACAGACATTCAGATTTTATTGAATTTTGCATTTACTTCTTTTTATCACGGTATTATTATATATATTTTATCCTTGTTTTATTATCATGAGTATGTATACACCTGTCTAGTATCGCCCAGGCAAAATCAGCAAGGTGCATTGTACACTTCGTTTTTTACCTATTTAACTACTAACAGTGAAATAGTGTGGCAATACATCCTAGAACCACTAGGGGCAAGGTTCTTTTACTTACACACTGGTATAGGCTGCGCAGTACCATCCTCATCCTTAGATAACCATATATATTGTCAGATATTAGGCACAGCAGCAACCTAGTCCTTTCTCCAGTGTGCGACCATAGTAGCGCGGGGATACATCCTCACATTGTTATCTTTATGTAGAGCAACAATTCTTTTTTTTCAGATCCTCAGAGAGTGCTTTGCTATGAGGTGCCATGTTGAACTTCCAGTAACCAGTATGAGAGTGAGAGTGATAACAAATTTAACACACCTGCTCCCCATTCGCACCTGAAACCTTGTAACACTAATGAGTCACATGACACTGGGGACGGAAAATGGTTAACTGGGCCCAATTTGGACATTTTCACTTAGGGGTGTACTCACTTTTGTTGCCAGTGGTTTAGACATTAATGGCTGTGTGTTGTTATTTTGAGGGAACAGCAAATTTACACTGTTATACAAGCTGTACACTCACTACTTTACATTGTAGCAAAGTGACATTTCTTCAGTGTTGTCACATGAAAAGATAGAATAAAATATTTACAAAAATGTGAGGGATGTACTCACTTTTGTGAGATACTGTATATCTTAATATTACACACATACTATATATAATGATGAGCTCTTCAAACTTCTTTCAACATGTATCACATCACCCAAATTATTTACTTTGACAGTGATGTCTTGCAAATTTCCTTAGAGCAAAAAAGACCTGGCTTTGATTACTGGGATTTTTTAAATTAAGTTTATACAACATGTGCTTGAAGCATTATATTAACCAATATAAAAAAAAAAACAATGACACTCAAACAGTTTTTGAAATATAATTTTATGAGAGTTATTTAGACTAGAGTATTTTCTCAGAAGTAAATCTGAGTTAGTAGCAAAGTTTCTTCCATATGTATTGTTATCCAAGCGTAATCCGCTTGTATTGTGCATCTACTGCTGTATGATATAAGAAATTGTCAAGATTCTTTACTGTCACCGGCTCACTAAATACTGACAGGCTTTAATGTCTTGAATATTGGGTTGACCGAAATATTGGGGGAGAGAAAGAGAAAAAAAATCAGGGCTGTTTCTGTTACCAGCTATTCGGCAACAATCCTATATTTCTTTTGCTCATCTTTTTAAAACTAAACCTCTTGGCACTGATGGCATGAAAATATGTGGCCTCTTGGTGGGTGGGCCTTTGAGCCTAGCAGCCATATATTTGTGTACCACTCCTGGCACAGTTACTGACAGCTACTGGAAAGCTCCTGATCACTGCTTGCGATCGGGAGCTTTCTGATCATGTGACTGCCATGACAGCCAATCATGGCGGTCACATGACCCTAAACCCCATCCCGAATCCTTGCATTGGAATCCCCTTAAAGGGCTGGAAGCCACCGGCGCCAAGGGGTTACATTTTTTGGGAGAGCAGTTGTAGGGGCTTTACTAGCTTCCTATAAGATTTGAGGCATGCTTCATGAGCTTGGCCTGTTCTCGTTTAACAACTTTCCCCTTTTCTCTCCAACTTTTCCCTTTACTTAGCTGTTTTATCTACCTCCCCCTCACCTCTTTAGGCCTCATACACACGGGCGTATCTAAAAAAATAAACAAAACGTCGGGTCCGACGTCAAGGAAAAAAAGTCGACCTTTTTCGGCGTTATGCATCGGCGTTTTTGAGCGTTAGTGAGCGTCGGCGTCAATAGGCGTTTTTTTAAAAAAAATCATCCCTCTGCTATTTTTCAACCTAAAAACGTCGGCGTCAAAAAACGCCGGAAAACGCCGGTACAATATTAGGTGGCGTTTGTTGGCGTTAGTTGGCGTTTGTTGGCGTTTTGTGGCGTCGGCGTCAAAACGTTACAGCCTCAGAACGCGATGCCCATGGGTTCTACTTTCTGCTCACTAACGCCGACGCCACCTACAGCTCAAAAACGCAGACGTTTTTATGGGGCCATTGACTAACATGGAGAGCTGCAAAAAACGCCAGAAAACGCTGGCGTCAAAAAAACGTCCGTGTGTATGAGGCCTCAGTGTTAGGCAAGGAAACAGTCTTTCAAACTAAATAGCCGATCTTTCAGTATTGCTGTACTGCCCTAAATGTATTTCTTTTTAATTTTGCCCTCTCTGATGACAACTCTATTGTAGGTCTGCAACATTGGGCACTTGGCTGACAGCCTTGCAACCTTTGCAAAACTGATGTTCATACATTAAACCCAATCAGATTCTTTCTTTCATGTGTTTCTATGGCAGCCTAAAAAGACTCTTATCCACAAGGCACTGTTTGCTTTAGTGTATGTACACAATAGATACAGTTTAATGAATACTGCTAGCAGATCCTTACATTTTTATTCAGGAAAACAGCACATCTAAGTTCTTTCAAGAACATATTATGTCTTGTGCGGTATCACATGTGTCAACTTACGTATGCTCGTTGACCTGCTTTTTTTTGTTTTGTTTATGCATTATGCAAAGTGGAGTAGGGACATCCAAGACATACCTTCATCATGCATTAATCCCCGGGAAAATCAATGTTACCATGCATTTACATGCACTGCCAATAATTCTTAAGGGCCCCTTTAAGGCACATTATAGCAGAAAACATGGTGTAGGCACTATTCTTATACTACAGTATAGACAGCAATCATGTCACCTCTTCCTAACTATAGTATGTTTTAACACCACAGGCAAGCAGACACATGCATTGTAGATTTACTATTGCAAAATGTGTTGTATAATGATAACTGCGTGCAGTTGATTCATGTTGTGAGGCTTTTCAGTACACCAATTTTATTTTTTTTCATCGTATTTATATTTTTTCACATTTATAAGCAGACCATGACATTTTACAAAAGTGACAAGAATTGGGACAAAATATAACACAACCAGGGGGTGCGTCTGGCTAGATTTAAACCACTAAAGTTGACTGTTATACTGTAAATTAATAACTTGATCTCAATTTAAATGTGGAAAAAATATGAAAAAAGTAAAATAAAAAAATAACTAATATAGTGAATAATTCTAATTCTGTACATTAACCTCATACAGTTATCAGAACATATATATATTTTTTAATATTGATCCTTTAATTTCAAAGACAAATTATCATTAGTTTGGCTTCAACAAGCTAAAATCTTTTTTTTTTTTTTCTTTCAATTTATGGCGCTCTGCACCTTACATATAATTGTTGCTCTTTACACCGCCTTATTAAACTGATTCTTCTATCCAGTAACAAGCTCTCAACAGACTACTTTGAAGTCACATTGTGAAATATGTTAATCACAATACAGGTAATTTATCTTAGGTGCAAAATCTATGAATTTAATTGCTTGCTACAGATGTCCAAGTAAATTAAGCAGTCATGCTACAATTGCTACTATCAGAAGAAAGAACATTTTTGTGAGAAGAGGACCGAACGCAGCATGTAGCTCTGTACATCTCAGCATAGCTTACACTGACACAATGTTTCCAATTATACATAAAGTCTTTAAAAGACATTTTGAGACAAGAGCTTCAAATAAAAAGATTCCTGACTGCTGAAGAAAAATGCTAAGCACTGAAAAATGGCATAATACTGTATCTACTTATGGAGATACCCTGAGGCTTTCAATTGGGTTTTTTTTTTCTTTTGCATTAATGTCTCTGCATTTGTTGAACAGTAAACCGACTGATTAACTGTGGAATGTCATCTCTTTAGTATACACACATTTAAGTCCTTTAGCACACATCATTTGGAGCAGTTAATAAATGAAGTACAAATCAATATGCATCAACTATAGAAACAACAGGGACATCTTGAAAATAATTAAAGGTCATGTATATTTATACACCATAAAATAGATTTATAGACCTGTGTGAATGGCCTTGCTACATATGCCTTGGGATTTCATAAAAAAAGAGCAGGAACAGTGCAAATTTTGTGCAGTGATGTGTGTGAATAATAGTGTTAGTAGAAAGTATTCCCCATTATGGATGACTTTAGTCATAATCATATACTTAAAAACTCCAGTAATTATAATGTAGCTAATTCTAATGGACCTATACTGAATGTATGGCTTAAAGCTATTATAACAGTCTTAACTAGGATGGATAAATGAAGAGTAATAAATTGTCAAAATTACTTACTTGCCCTGGAAGGAACTGATATTATCCATGTGACCTGAAGCCTAGCCATTTTTGGGAGGGTCAACGTTTAGATTGGCTTATCCTTTCCATTATCAGAGACCATGTGATCAAATGCCTAGGCTTTCATGTCCCACAACCTAGCTTCAGGTGCATGTCTTGGAGGTATAGTTAACCAAGCCATTCTACAGAAGTCACTCTCACTTAATTGCTTCTGGAGTAGTTACTGTTTTGTGTGGGTGGATCTCGGTATTAAAAGCATCAGATTGCACAGGGAGACAACACTGTTCCTGCATGGAGTCTCACAAGGTGAGGGTTGTCACCCTATGGCAGGGAGTCATTCATTGGGACCAACAATGAATGAACTGAGAAAAATTAGGTTTTCTGGACATTCATAGAACAACTGAAAAAAAATTCAACATCCCTAGCACTAAAGCCCCATTAAAGTCTACTATCAGAGGAAAAGCTTAATTTTTCTCTGCCTTTTTTAAGGCATTCACTGGGGCTATTTATCTATTACAGGTACTTATATAGCGCTGTTAATTTATGCAGCGCTTCATATATACAGTATATACTGGGAGGCACAGTGGTGTAGTGGATGGGCGGCGGTGTAGTGGATAGCACATTCACCTGGCAGCAAAAGGGTCGCTGGTTCCAATCCCAACCACGACACTACCTGCCTGGAGTTTGCATGTTCTCCCTGTGCCTGAGTGGGTTTCCTCCGGGTACTCCAGTTTCCTCCCACACTCCAAAGACATGCTGTTAGGTTAATTGGCTCCTGTCTAAATTGGAACTAGTATGTGTATGTATAAATGTGAGTTAGGGACCTTAGATTGTAAGCTCCTTAAGGGTAGGGACTGATGTGAATGTACAATGTATATGTAAAGCGCTGCGTAAATTGACGGCGCTATATAAGTACCTGAAATAAATAAAAATATATATATTATACAATTGTCTATATGTGTGTATGTTGAGGTTGTTTACATATGTGTGGAGCTTTTATAGAATTTCATTATAATTTGCATTGCAATGACAATAAAGTATTTATTATTATTATTCATATCAGTCCCTGCCCTCAAGCAGGGCCGGTGCAAGGATTTTAATCTACACAGACGAAGGTGTATTTTGGTGCGCCCCTCCATCGTCTTACCACCCTCTTTCCCCTCAACAGTACAACCCCCCACCAATATATGGCAACCCATCTGCAGCTAACAACATGCTATACAATCTGATTGTACAATCCTCTTTTAGATTCATTAACAATTATGTAGTATAATGACCTGCCTGATTTGATAATCATTAAAAAATGTTCAGGTTTGTCTTTATATGACGAATTTTGGTGAAACTAAAGGAGATTGTACAATCAGATTGTATAGTGTATGGACAGATTCCTCCATCCACAAAACAACGCAGATGGACGAGCACCCCCTTACCCCTGATGGCCTTTTGTATTCTGATAGGTGACACCACTGGCTGTCAGAATACCTGAATAAATGTGACTGCTGCATTTGTCTTTTTTTAAGGCCTTTTTCCTCCTTTTTCACCTGGTAATCTGGCCAGTAACACACCTTTATTATTATTAATAATAATTAATAATTATTAGATTGCCCTCTGGATGAAGGAGCACAGGGGGCACGTTTGGACAGCAGCATTGTCAGTCTGAGGGGAGTGTCTGGTGTACTAGCAGATTTATATACACTAATACATTGAAGACAAACTCCAAGTAACACTTTGTAGTCAGTTACAGCAACAGTTTTTTTTCCTTTAGGGGTAAAGGATTTACATAAATTAAAGCTGATCATTGTAAGTGCCCCTAGCAGTGGTAAATGGTTTGTCTAATCCCTATAACTGCTACATCTGCAGGACAGTTTGTTCTGTTGAAAAACAGCAGACTAAGACAGTCCACCAGCAAGTTAAACAAAAAAAAACTGACTTGCATTCCCCATCCATATCCTCAAGGTGAATAGGGGAATCCTGCCCACTGAGCTATTGTTTTCTGACAGAAGGGATTTTCCAGCGTAGCTGGCTATAGATTGTGGTGCTAAATGAGCAGGGAAAGTCCAACAGGTTTTCATTAATCATAAAATTCCACAAGATAATGTATGATGAGTGCCAGCATGAAGTGTGAATGTCTCATTGTACTGTATGTGCCGCACACCAAAAGACAACGCACAGGGGGCTCAACAAAGTCTGCAGCATACAGCCTGTAGAAAGATAAAGAAAAGTATATAGACACAACTGCAAGGACAGGAAACAAAGCTCACATACTGCATGTGATGTGTCCCCCCCTTTAAATGCTGGGGTTATTGTCACAACAGACCCGCAGAGCTTTCATCTCTCACTTACATTCCATAATGATCACCCCCCCCGGGCAATAAATGCCATGCAAAAACACCAGAACTCTCCACCTCTTGGGCTGATCTGAGTTTAGAGGGGGAAGCATGCAGCCTGTGTGAGCTTAGGCTTCCTGGACAGGAAATCACCCTGCCCTGTCTGTGGACAGAGTTGGGGAGGGAGACAAGATGGGGGAGAGAAGGGAGGAAGGTGGAGACATTTCAGCTCTCACCACCAAATGCTGCTATCTGATGGCTCACACAGGGACACCCATCATGCAGCCAGATGCAGCTAAAGCTGCTGTCACTTCAAATCTCCCGCCCACATCACCTTTCCCATACTAGATACACGTTGGGCATAGGAGTGTGGACGGGGCAGACACAGAGGGGTAGGAGAGGAGGTGGAACAAATAGATCCTTCTTTCTCTTCTCCTATCCCAGCATGGAGGAAGGGGGGAGGAGAGGCTGGCTGGGCTCAGATTGTCACACTGCAGCCAGCCGCTCCTGAGTTACTGGGCAGCTTCTTCCTGCCCAGGCACAATGCCTATGGAAGGGTTTGTCGGGGGACACAGCACAGCACTATTGTGTTCTTCACACCCACTAAGCACAAACTTGTCCATGTTTTTTTGCTGTAAATAAAAAAAACACCCATACCTGATGCTTGTCATGCGATTCCTGGGGGACACCTGAGTTTAGCACCCCCTCTGTCCTGGAGCTGTAAGGCAGCCGCCTGAGCTGCCTTATGCTGGTGCCAGCCCTGCCCTCAAGGAGCTTACAGTCTAAGGTGCCTAACTCGCATTCATACATACACTTACTAGGGCCAATTTATACAGGATCCAGTTTGATGAACTAGCTTACTGGTCAACATGATAGACAATGGATTTACACCATGGGACATGGGTATTTTTCCTTTAATAAACTACTGTACTTTGACTTTCACTGAAAAAAAGGACTCTGTCAATGATATCTATGTTTTTATTGATATATATACCCCTTAGTGTAGGGACACCATACATCTAAGAGCCACCTTATTCTAAAGTGGACTTCCAGATTCTGTTAAGTTCCCCCGAAAACCCCCATATCCACCAGACAAAATATGTGAGCATGAGGCCCTTGTCCCCATCAAGACAGGGACAAAGTGCCTTGCTTGGGGGGGTCCCTCTGGCAAGATACCTTCCCCATGTTAAGGGCATGTGGCCTGGTATTGTTCAGGAAGGGAGGGGGCTGCACGCTGACTACTCTCCTTTTTCTTGATGTGTGTAGATAAAAGTCTGGTATGAAATTTGGTGGGGGGGATTTGCCTGGGGTCCCCCTCCATATCAACACCTGACCCTTATTAAGTATAATGGGTCTATTATGGGAAGGATGAGGTTCTGGTATGGATTTTGTAGTGGGAACCATGCTGTCATGAACCTGGTTGTGGAGTCCGTCTTGTGCAGGGAACAACCGCTCTTGCGCACCCGATTCAAGTACCCCTGGTAGAGTAGACAGAGGTCCAAAAGTGCGGGATAGCACGAGGGCTGGATGGTCACTGATGATGTAGTGAGGTTCCAGAAGACGTGCAGATAGAAGGATGGTCGTGCAAGCTGGGTCGGCAAAGGGCAGGCAGGAAGGCAGAAAAGGATCAAGCAGACGGGTAGTCAAGTCCAAGCCAGGTTCGTTTAGCGGGCAGGCAGCAGAGGTACAAAGGAGCAGACAATCGGATGGTCGTGCATAGCCTAGGTCGGTGCAGGTAGCAAAACAGCAGGTCAGGGCAATCCGGGTCAACAGGAGGCAAATAAACAATGGAACAGGTAGAGGGAGCTGAGATTCACAGGTCACGGACGCTGTAGAATGAGCAGCACTTGTTGCAGGGACTTCCAGGTTTAAATAGCACCATTTGGCGCCGTTTCCGGTGCGTGTGCGCGCATGGATGCACGCGCGCACAGGCGCGCGCACCACCGCGGAAACAGCCAGTTTTACTGGCAGACTGTTCCTTTCCTAACATTGCCCCCCCAAGGGGCAGCCTCCGGATGCCTTACCTGGTGTCACCACCCTGGCGATTTCTTTTGAAGCCCCGGATCAGTCCGGGGGCATGGATGTTCTCAGGTTCCCAGGAGTTCTCCTCCGGACCAAACCCCTTCCATTTAATCAAGTACTGGGTCTCTCCAGCTCTCCGGCAACAGTTCAAGATAGCTTCCACCTCAAACTCCTCCTCTCCGTTGACCAGGATGGGGCCCGGTGGGCCTACTTTCCGACCCGAGAAAGAATCGAGGACCATGGGTTTCAGTAGAGACGCATGAAAAACCGGGTGGATCCTCAGGGATGGCGGGAGATCTAGTTCAAATGCCACCCGGTTAATCTTTCTCTTAACTGAAAAAGGCCCCAGAAATCAGGGGCATGCTAGCTTCAAGTTCCTAGTCGAAAGCCAAACACGATTACCAGGTTGAAGCTCCAGTTCCCCCGCCTCCTCTTGTCATAGGCCTCCTTGTTAGCCTCCCGGGACTTAGATAGTGTCTCCTGAAGGAGTTTGCAATTGGATTGGAGGAAGTTGGTGACATCCTGTGCTGCTGGGATGGTGCACTCCAATTGGGCAGGAATGTGGGATGGTAACCATAATTGGCCCAGAATGGGGACTACTGGGTGGCCGAGTGAATGGTGTTATTGTAAGCAAATTCGGCCACTGGCAGCAGTGTGACCCAATCATCCTGTGAGAAAGACGAAAAGCACTGCAAGTACTGTTCCAAGGTCTGATTCGTCCTTTCCGTCTGGCCGTTCGTCTGTGGATGGTAGGCGGAAGAAAATGCAAGCTTGATTTCTAGACCCGCACACAGGGCTCTCCAAAATCTGGACGTGAACTGGACCCCCCGATCAGACACGATGTTACTGGGCACTCCATGAAGTTGGACGACTTCTTTTATGAATGTACTGGCCGTTTTGGCCACTGAGGGGGTCCCCTTCATGGGGATGAAGTGTGCCATCTTCGTCATTCGATCCACAATGACAAAGATAGATGTAAAGCCTTCAGACGGGGGAAGTTCGACAATAAAATCTATAGCCAGTTGCGACCACGGGTGTTCAGGTTTGGGAAGGGGGTTTAGAAGACCCCAGGCCTTAGCTTTGTCCGTTTTATTTCTGGCACAGACAGGACAGGCCCCAACGTATTTTCTACAGTCCTCCAAAATGTTGGGCCACCAGAATGACCGTGAGATGAGCTCAGCGGTTTTTTGTGAACCAAAATGTCCGCCAATTTATGGTCATGGCATTGATCCAGGATTCTGAGGCGCAGACTTGCCGGGATAAACATTCTCTGCCCAAACCACCATAGACCATCTCTTACGGTCAGTCGGGTGTCTCTGTCGGTAGCAGAACCGTCCAAGACCCGACGAAGTTGGGAGATGAAGTCCTCATCGGACAGAAGGAAATTCCATGCTGGGAGTATGGTGTCAGGTGGGGCAGTATTGCCTAGCTCCGAGAACATCCGGGAAAGGGCATCGGGCTTGCTGTTCTTAGATCCGGGGCGATACGTCAGATGGAAATGAAACCTGGAGAAGAACAGTGCCCAGCGGGCTTGCCTATGTCTTAGTCTCTTTGCTGTTCGGAGATACTCCAGGTTTTTGTGATCCGTAAATATAAGGATAGGATGAGAAGCCCCTTCCAGCAGGTATCGCCACTCCTCTAAAGCCGACTTTATGGCCAATAGCTCTCTGTCTGTGCGGTTAGTTTCCTGGAGAAGAAGGCTACTGGGTGGAGTAGGGCCTTGATACCCTGGCGCTGGGACAGGATAGCCCCTGCTGCGGTTTCTGAAGCGTCCACCTCAAGGACGTAAGGTAAGGCTGGGTCCGGGTGTTTCAGAATGGGGGCAGAAGTGAAAAGAGACTTGAGTCTCTGAAAGGCGACTTGAGCCTCAGGAGACCACTGATATCGGGTGTTTTGCTTGGTAAGTCGTGTGATGGGCTCTACAATGGCAGAAAATCCCTTTATGAATTTCCTGTAGAAATTCGCAAAGCCCACAAATCTCTGAACCCCTTTCCGGTCTGTAGGTGCAGGCCATTCCAAGATAGTGGAGACTTTCTGCGGATCCATATGGATGCCTGTTGTGGAGATGATCAGCCCCAGGAAGTGCATACTGGGCTGTTCAAAAGAACACTTTTCCACTTTGGAGTATAAGCCGTGCTGCCGTAGTCGCCCCAGAACCTTAGCAACGTGCCTGCAGTGTTCCTCCAAGGAAGCAGAGAAGACCAGGATATCGTCTAGGTATATAATGACGAAGAGGTCCAGGAAGTCTCGGAACACATCATTAACAAAGTGCTGAAATGTTGCGGGGGCATTGCATAGGCCAAAGGGCATCACCAAGTACTCGTAATGCCCAAAACGAGTGCGGAATGCAGTCTTCCACTCGTCTCCTTCCCTGGTCCGAATGAGATTGTATGCCCCACGCAAGTCGAGCTTTGTAAAGATGGTTGCTGACCCCAGCCGCTGAAAAAGTTCTGGAACTAAGGGTAGCCGGTACCGATTTTTTATGGTTACCCAGTTAAGCTCCCTGTAGTCAATGCACGGCCGGAGCGAGTGATTCTTCTTCTCTACAAAGAAAATACCGGCTCTGGCCGGAGATGTAGATGGTCTGATAAACCCCTTCTTGGTGTTTTCATCCAAGTAAGATTTGAGGGCCGCTAGTTCAGGCTCAGAGAGAGGGTAGATCCTCCCAAAAGGCACTTCAGCCCCAGGCAGCAGTTCGATGGGGCAATCGTAAGGCCTATGTGGCGGAAGTTTATCAGCCCCCTTCTTACTGAAAACGTCCAGGAATGAGTGATAAGCCTGAGGGAGGAGGGTCCGAACCTCAGGCTCAGTGTCAGACTCCAGGCTGTGATGGAGTGATGGGACAGTCCCGTCACTGGGACTCAGGCAATGCTGGCGGCAATACGGGGATTGGAAATGGATGGCTCCAGTGGTCCAGTCTATGCTGGGGTTATGTGCCTGGAACCAGAGCAATCCCAGGATGTTGGGGCAGAGAGGAGATGCAATGGCATCCAGCCACAAACGTTCCCTGTGACCATCCAGAGTGCAGGAGAGAAGAGGGGCCGTCTCATGTGTAACAGTTCCGGACTTGATGTGTGACCCGTCGGCCAAGCGGATCACCAATTTATAAGCCTTAGGTTGCAGGGGAATGTGATGCTGTGCAGCGAAATCCAAGTCAATGAAGCAACTGCATGCCCCGGAGTCAAGGATTGCCGGCACCGTAATAATCCCTCCGAGAAGCTGCAGAGAAAAGAGAATGGTGAGATGGGCAAGAGACTTAGTCAGTTCGTTAGATACAGTGGTCAAGCACTTACCGCGCTTCACGGGGCATTTCCGGACCATGTGACCAGGCTCTCCTCAGTAGAGGCAGAGATTTAGCTGGAACCGGCGTTGTCTTTCCTCGGTACTGAGTGACGGCCGAAGCAACCCAATCTGCATTGGCTCGGAGGTATCCTGAGGAGAGGAGGAGGAGGATGTCAGTCGGGAAGCAGGCGGAGTCGGCACCCGAGGAAGCATCCAGGTGGGACGCAACTGTCCGGAAGATCTCTCGGCTCTGCGCTCCCTGAGGCGCCGGTCAATGGAGATGGCTAAGGTGATCAGCTCCTCCAGGGTTTTAGGGATCCCCACTCGTGCCAGCTCATCCTTTAAGGGCTCCGACAGCCCCATGCGGAATTGGAACATGAGAGCCGCGCTACCCCAGGCGGTGTCCGAACTCCAGCGCCGAAATTCGGCGGCATAGTCCTCCACTGGGCGGCGGCCCTGCTGAAGGTTGTACAGAGTAGCCTCTGCGGTGGCGGCTAGATGGAGGTCATCATATAACTGCGCCATGGCCAGGAACAAGGCTGCAGCAGAGGCAACTTCAGGGGCATTCTGCTCCCACAGTCTGATAGCCCAGGCCTGGGGTTCACCCTACAGCAGGGAAATCACAATTCCAACTTTGGTACTCTATATATTTTAATTTTACTTTGGTACATGCCTCCCTTTCCATGGCAAGGCAAGCTACCCATGCCTTTTTTTGACAAAAGCTTTCCAACTGGCCAGAAAAAAAATTAAGATTTGCCTCCCAAAGACTTCAATGGGGCAGGAGTGCTATGTATGGGGATCATTTTTTTCAATTGTTCCAAGAACATCCAGATAGTTTGCTTATTGCTAATTATTAAACATAGAAACATTAAAGAGTGACGGCAGAAAAAAGACCAAGTGGGTCATCGAGTCGGTCCCAGATGAGTGAATCTGCCTGGGTTCGCTTCATGATGAGTTTGTCACATTCTACTTGAAATTCCCAAAACCCATAGAAGTCTTTGGGGGAGAGGAGGCAAGCTATTGTCAAAAAGAGCATAAGGTGCTTGGCACTGTTATGGAGGACAGTTAACAAAGCAAAATAAAATGAAAAAAATATATATAAAGTTGGGGAGAGGGTACTTTTATTGTGACTTTGAGGATGACACAGAAAAACACCAATACTTTAAATGGCACGGTTGAAAGATACCATTAAGGCAGTGATTGCGAACCTTGGCACCCAGATGTTTTGGAACTACATTTCCCATAATGCTCAACTAAACTGCAGAGCGCATGAGCATCATGGGAAATGTAGTTCCAAAACATCTGGGGTGCCAAGGTTCACCATCACCGCCTTAAGGTGTATGCTGATATTATAGAACAGGACAATTTTCACAGATATCATCAGCAACACAGTACTCTGGCATCACTTATTTTGGATTAATCTATTTTAAGCTTAGCTTAAATACATCAGAAGTGCCCTGATATGATTCATTTCAACCAAAAATAGCCTTTTTTAGGTATTCTTGCCTTGACAACTGTTTTTTTTTAATCTAGTGGTAATCGACCTGAAATGAATGGTGAATGTAGCAGCCACAACAAATCTATAAACTACAAAATAAAGTTTACTTGATTATAAAATAACGCTAAAGCACTCAAGTTCATGCAAAGTGGCAAGTGCCACTACAATTTAGTACTACAGTTCTTATCTTATATTAATGAAGTTTAATAAAATTTCAAACCAAAGGGCACAAATACATTTCAAAACCAGGACCCCACATTTCCTAAACCCCTTGTAACCCCAATTATCTCCCAAAAAGGTAAAATATAGGGTTGCTGTAGTAAAAGCAAATATGCTGCACGCTTTGTAAAAGAATTATCACCTTGCAACATAATTGTCCTTTAGAGTGTGGTGGAAATACACTGAATCATCTGGAAGGAAAAAAATTATTTTTGCTACCACATGATTGGATGATGGAAGTCACCAGAGCTTCACCTCATTGACTAAGCTAAAGGAAAATTCCTTTGCGAAATTAAAATACCCATGCAAAGTGAACAGCTTAGTAAATCAGTCTAGAGGACTTCAAATATATATGTGTTTGGTGGATATTGGCTAGGTATAGAGCAATTGAATAGGCAGCAAATAGAAAGAGACAAGGCTATTATCTGAGAAGAAATAGCCACAAACATTAATTATTGGTGTTATCGTGAAATAAACATTAGTGTGAATTATTTGAGAGACAATAGTCACAAATATTGGTCAGTGACTGGACAGTGTATCAGTAGCTTAGTTAGGCTGTAATATAAAAGGTAGAGAACAGGCAGGTCTTATCTTAAAAATAAAAATCAGAGTGTAATATTTCATGTACAAATATTGCTCAGTAACTGGACAGTATGTGCCAAGAGAACCAGGTTTGTGCCCGTGCTCAAAGAATTGCGCATGTGTCTGGCACTATCCAAAGACCTGTGCACAGAATCAGGGCCGTGCATGCATCTGCCTGTTTGCATGCACGTGTTCATGAGAACGAGCATGCACCTGTAAACTGACTCTGCCCAATGGCCTATTTAAAGCTCTACAAGGCTCAAGAACATTGGTGAGTGGTCTTCAGCTCCTATTGCCAGTGACCTGACCCTATACTTACTTCTGTGTTCTGACCCGGCTTGTTTGACTCCGGTCCTGAAACCCTGTTGCTGACTTCAGCTTAGGGCCCAACTTTCCCTTGCCACTGCCTACTATTCTGGTGCTTTCTCTGCTCACCTGATACCAAGCTTGGCCTGACTCTACATCTGGTTCCTGATTCTATACCTCTGCTGCCTCGTTGTTGCCAAATTCTGCCTGTCCGACGCATCGAAAATCCTACATCTGCCAGCTTACCTGCTGCAAAGTCCTTAATTCTGCACCTACGCCAGTGTCTCCCAGCCGGAAACTCCTATATGCACTCATGCCACTCTGTGCCTTGTTATACCTTGTCATCCACTCCAGGGGAAACAGAACAAAGGTGTAAGAGAAGCCCTCTCGAGGGGCGTGGCCTGATGCGGAGCCGAGCAGACGCTTAAGCTCAGAGCTCCGACCGACGACGGAGAAAGCAACCCGAAGCTGCCCGCACACATCGCACCAAGACCCGCTGAGACGGCGTTCCAGTCCGGGACATCATCCAGAGCATGTCGAGGAAGCGTAAGACAGACAAAAAGCCACAGCGCTTAACGGACTTCTTCGCTCCGGGCCGGAGCGGAGGGGGGCAAGATGGCGCTGAGGCCTACTCCTCACCGGCCGACACGCCAAGCCATCCTCACCCAAATAGGCCGACCCAGCCCAGGCAGAGGGGTTCCCCTAACAGCCATTCATCCCTCCCTTCCACCCCAGCATCTAATAGCCCTGTTAAGGCGAAACCCAGGCTGGATGCCAGCGGATTCAGTCCGGAGGGGCCCTCCATGTCGGAGTCCGGGGAGGACACAAGGGAGCTGCCGGATTCGATTGAATCGTTTCCCACACAAAATCAACCTATCCTGGACACGGTCCTTAAAGACATGCTGCTCTCTCTTAGGAGCACTATTCAAACAGACATAGCCACACACATGCACAAATATCATGAGGATATCCAAGCAGTGGAGGAGAGAGTTGCACACATTGAAATGAAAATGGGAGATTATGCTGTAACCATAAATGATCTGGTAGATGCACATGAGGACAAAGAAAAAGACACAGAGTGGGTCAAAGCAAAATTAGCGGACTTAGAAGACAGAACTAGAAGAAACAATTTTAAAATAAGGGGGATCCCGGAAGCAGTACAACAATCAGATCTGAGAGACTTTGCAATGACTATGTTTAAAAGCCTCATACCAGGCCTCACAGATCTGGAAGTTACCATTGACAGAATTCACCGTTTACCGAAACCGGCACACCTGCCAGAGCAGATACCCAGAGATGTGATCCTGAGATTGCATTTTTTTCACATTAAAGAAGCCCTCATGTCTGCAATGCGTAGCCAGCGCGACATTCCCCAGCAATACCAAAATATGCAGTTCTACGCAGACCTGTCCCAGTACACATTGCAAAAACGTAGGTCCTTGAACACAGTGACCAAGGCTCTACGAAACCACAAAATCATCTATAAGTGGGGATATCCTGCAAAACTCATGATCACCAGAAACAACCGCACAATCAATGTAACCTCTCTAGACCAAGGCTTGGATCTACTAACAGAATGGAAGATTCTCCCTGAACCCTCCAACGATCCCCACCCTCTACCCTCTATGCAGCATATTGACCCGGAGTGGAAAGTTGTCACTTCCAAAAATGCTAAGTCACACACGAACCGGACTCTCAATAGGCCGGCCAACTGTCTCGATGAAACGCACCAATCGGGTGTTGAATACACACACTGAATCGTAAAAACCTTCACTGTTGAAAGGTGAGGCCCAGTTATACGACG
>BLSH010077541.1:833405-844609 GCA_018402905.1 Glandirana rugosa | reverse complement strand
ATAATCTAATGCACCCTCCCCCCTCAATCCTAGTTTAAATACTCCTCCAGCCTTCCCATAAACCTCTCCCCTAGCACAACAGACCCCCTTCCATTTAGGTGCAGACCATCTTTAGCATATAGGTTGCACCCCAATGAAAAGTCAGCCCAGTGCTCTAAAAACCCAAAGCCCTCCTCCTTACACCAGGTCTTTAGCCATGCATTCAGGGCTCTAATCTCCCCCTGCCTTTCCTGTGTTGCGCATGGCACAGGCAATATTTCAGAGAATATTGCCTTGGAGGTCCTTCTCTTCAACTTGCAACCTAATTCTTTAAATTGGTTCTTAAGGAGCCTCCACCTTCCATCTATTCTGTCATTGGTTCCAATGTGGACCAAGACAGCTGGGTCATGCCCAGCCCCTCCCAGTAATTTATCAACCCGGTCCACCACATGACGAACCCTGGCACCAGGGAGACAGCAAAACATTCGGTTGAGGCGATCCTGGCGAAAAATTATTCTATCAGTCCTTCTAATTATAGAATCTCCAATTACCACCAACTGTCTAGGCCTACCTGCACTACCCCTACCACCCCTACTAGATGGGCTGCTCTCCCGGCTGTTCAAATGAACTCTCTCTTTTACGTTGTACCATTTTCTTATTTACTTTAAAAATATCTAAAAGCAGCTATAATATTTCTGCCTCTTTAATCAATGATTTCTTATTTTGGGATGTTGAATAAAAGTGACACGGGTCTGATATTAACAATTGTCAACTATCAGAAAATTATTATTGTACTGGATTTATATAGTGCCAACAGTTTGCTCAGCGCTTTACAGTGTGGGTGCAGACAATACAGTCACAATATAATTCAATGCAGGAGGAATCCGGGGTCCCTGCTTGTTAGAGATTATAATCTAAGAGGGAGGGTAAAGTATTACAAAAAGTAATAACTGTGGGAGATGAGCTTATGGAGAAAATAAAAGTACATTTGTTAGGTAGGGGTAGGATAGGCTTCCTTGAAGAGGAGAGAGGTTTTCATGGACCGTCTAAGAGTAGACCGAGAAGGAAATAGACGAACAGATTATGGTAGGGAGTTCTATATGGTGAGAGCATCTTGGGAAAAGTCCTGAGGCGAGCATGGGAGGAGGTGACAATGGAGCTAGAGAGCAGTAGATTTTGGGAACAACGAAGAGAATGGAAATTGGTTAGTGATGGCTTTGTAAGTTGCTGTTAGTGTTTGAATTTAATTAGTTGCGTGAGTGGAAGCCAGTTGGAGGGATTGATAGAGAGGAGTAGCAGACACTGAACGGTTGGTAAGGTGAATGAGTCTGGCAGCAGCCTTCATAATGGACTGAAGAGGGGATAACCTATGTAAAGGTAAGCCAATGAGAAGGTAGTTGCAGTAGTTGAGGTGAGAGATGACCAGGGAGTGAATCAGGAGCTTTGCAGTATCATTGTTTAGGAAGGAGCTTATTGTGGAGATGAGAATTGAGAAGTCACATTGCTGGCAGCCCCCATAAAATATGATATATAAGATAAAGATAAGATAAGATAAACCTTTATTCGTCCCACAGTGGGGACATTTCTTTTTTACAGCAGCATGAAAAAATAAAAAATAAATGCAAATATATAAAAGAATAGACAATAGACATACTATAGTATACAAGTATATACACAACACAATGTATAACTACAAATGAGGAAAAAGAACGTATTGCAGGTAGTATTGCACACAGGTGGTATTGCACGTATTACAGGTAATATTGCACGTATTGCAAGTGATATTGCACACAGGTAATATTTTAAACAGTAAAACAGTAATAACAGTAACTATTACACAGTTAAACAGTAATAACAGTGTGTATTATGGTTAATGGTTCACTGGGAGCAGCTTTGATTGTAAAGTCTAATAGCAGCAGGGAGAAAAGACCTTCTATAATGCTCCTTCAGACACTTAGGATGTAACAGTCTGTCACTGAAGGAGCTGCTCAACAAGGTAACGGTTTCATACAGGGGGTGAGAGGCGTTCTGCAGCAATGATGATCGTTTTGCTACCATCCTCCTTTCTCACACCTCCTGTACAGTGTCCAGGGGAATCCCTAGGACTGAGCTGGCCTAACTGATCAGCTTGTCCAGTCTCTTTCTGTCTGCAGTAGAGATGCTGCTGCCCCAGCAGACCACACCATAGAATATGGCTGAGGCCACCACAGAGTCAAAAAAGGTCTTCAGTAGCTCTCCCTGCACTCCAAAAGACCTTAGTCTCCTCAGCAGAGTCTGCTCTGCCCTTTCTTATAAATTGCCTCAGTGTTGTCTGTCCAGTCCATTTTGTTGTATAGGTGAACACCCAGGTATTTATAAGAGTCCACTCTCATAATGTCCTTTCCCTGAATGTTTACCAATGGAGATGATGAAGTATGTTTGTGCCTATGGAAATCCACCACCAGTTCTTTGGTTTTCCCTGCGTTTATCTGGAGGCAAAATCATTATATAACTAAAATCATATTAAGTAAAGTGCAACACGCAAAATAAATACACCAACGTGCTAGTGCAGAGTCGGATGTTCATACAAAAAAATATATAGCTGAAAAAAATTAAAATATATAATAAACTCAATTTAACCAATTCAATAAAGTGCTGAAGTGCTCATCTGACAAAAAATTCACTTGTGCTTCACAATAGTTCCATCAAACATAAGTATCAAGAATGGGTAATAGTTCATATAAATCCAAAGAAAGGTGCTTGGTGCTTCATTTATAAGTAAACAGGTGCTTCAGTGATAAAAACCACTCCAAACGTGCTCTGTGCCACTCTCCCCCTCTCCTCCCCTACTCACCAGAAACAAGTGACCCACAGCTTTTCAGTCTGGGGTCTAATAGGCTTTTTCTGGTGTTAGTGGGTGTGTAGCACGGTGATGTTGCCTTTAAGAGCGGGGTTCCCTTCAGGATCATTAAAGCCAGTTCCCTCGGAGTTGAAATAGAGCAAACATAGTGTGATATTGTATAACAAAATTTTATTGCGGAAAAGAGAGTAAGATCTTCCAAATAAAATAAGCGGTCTGTCAGTATTCAAAACCAGCACCATACTTCCTCTTAGATTGCTGTCATGCGTTCCACGGGCACCGGAAGTGACGTCACACGCTCAACATGGACCGGAAATGCGTCAACGCATTTCGCCCCACCCACAGGGCGTCATCAAGGACCACACCACTTATTGTGGAGATTTTACATAGTTAGTCAAGTTGAAAAAAGACACAAGTCCATCTAGTTCAACCAATTAAAAAAAAGAACTTAACCATACAATCCCATATACACAATCCTTCACCCCCAGCTGATCCAGAGGAAGGCGAAAAACCCCAGCAAAGCACGATCCAATTTGCTATAGCGGGGGAAAAATTTCCTTTCTGATCCCCCAAGAGGCAATCGGATTATCCCTGGGATCAACTTTACCTATAAATGTTAGTACCCAGTTATATTATGTACATTAAGGAAAGAACCCAGGCCTTTTTCAAAGCAATCTACTGAGCTGGCCAGAACCACCTCTGGAGGGAGTCTATTCCACATTTTCACAGCTATAACAGTGAAGAAACCTTTCTGTATTTGGAGATTAAATCTTTTTTCCTCTAGACGATAGAGTGTCCCCTTGTCCTCTGTGATGACCTTAAAGAGAATAACTCAACACCAAGCTCACTATATGGACCACATATGTATTTGTATATGTTGATCATATCCCCCCTCAATTTCTTTCTTCTTAAGAGAGAATACATTCAGTCCCTCTAATCTTTCCAGATAGCTGAGCTCCTCCATACCTCTTATCAGTTTGGTTGCCCTTTTCTGCATTGTCTCCAGTTCTCCGATATCCTTTTTGAGAATTGGTGCCTAAAACTGAACTGCATATTCCAAATGAGGTCTTACTAATGATTTGTACAGGGGCAAAATGATTTCTCCCTCTGGAGTCCATACCTCTCAATACAAGAAAGGATTTTCCTTTCTTTGGAAACCACAGTTTGGCATTGCATGCTATTATTAAGCTTCTGATCTACCAAAAGCCCCAGATCCTTCTACACTATGGACTCCCCCAGTTGTACCCCCCCCCCCATCCTTAGTATTTATGATGCACGCATATTTTTATCCCCCAAGTGCATAACATTTATCAACATTAAACCTCATTTGCCACACTATTGCCCAATTAACCAGTGCATTGAGGTTGGCTTGTATGTTGGAGACATCCTGTAAGGACCTTATTCCACTGCATAGCTTGGTCTCATCTGCAAAGACTGAAATGGTACTTTTAATCCCAGACCCCATATCATTTATAAAGTTATTAAAAAGTAAGGGTCCCAACACTGAACCTTGGGGTACACCACTGATAACCTTAGACCATTCAGAGTAAGAATCATTAACCACTACTCTCTGAATTCGGTCTTTTAACCCGTTTTCTATCCATTTCCAAACTGATCTTTCCAAGCCTGTAGACCTTACCTTAAACATTAGCCATGTGTGGGGAACTGTGTCAAATGCTTTTGCAAAATCCAATTATACCACGTCCACAGCCACTCCTCTGTCCAAGGTTTTACTTATCTCCTCAAAGAAAAAAAAAATCAGATATGTTTGACAACTTCTGTCTTTCATGAATCCATGCTGACTGTTGCTTAAAATATTTTTTCTCCAGCAAGAACTCCTCTATGTGGTCTTTTATTAAACTCTCCAATATCTTCCAGACTATAGAAGTTTAACTAACAGGTCTATAGTTACTTGATAAATACTTTGATCCCTTTTTAAATATGGGCACCACATTGGCCCTATACCAATTCAGTGGTACTATTCCAGTCATTAAGGAGTTCCTTAAAAATGAGATACAATGGCTTTGAAATGACAGAGCTCAAGCTTTGGACAATGATTGGATGTAGGGCCAACAGGACAGTTCAGGGTTCAGGATAATACCTAGAACCTTGGCATGTGGGGACAGGATGATAGTTGTGCCATTGATCTTGACAGAGAAGTCAGGGGAAGAGGCACATGGTAGAGGTAATATTATGAGCGTGGTTTTGGATAGATTGAATTTGAGAAAATGGTGCGACATCCAGGCTGATATGTCTTTTAGTAAATTAGTGATTTATTGTTATGCGCATGGAGACTGATGGAGTGAGCTGTGAGGTAGAGAGATTTGGGTGTCATCAGCATAGAAATGGTATTGGAAGCCATGGGAGGCTATCAACTGACCCAGGGAGGAGGTGTAGATCAAGAATAGGCGAGGTCCAAGAACAAAACCTTTGGGGACCCCTACAGAGAAAGTGTCAGGGAATTCCTGTTAGCTGTCTGTCCACTAGAGGTGCGCATGCGCGCATAGGCCTTCACAGACGTGCACATCAGAATGCGCAAAGGCACGAACAGGCATGGGCACAGGACATCTTGGCGCCAGACGGGCTATTTAAGAGAGTTGCTGACAGTGCTTCAATGCTGACTGGTCTTCAGCTGTTCCTGAGCCCTGCATACCCTGTGAATGATACCTGTTACTGATGACCCTTGCTTGTCCTTGACTACATCCTTGAAATACAAGGCATATGCAACACAGCACCCTCCATGACATGTAATCATCATAAACTATATCTTGCTCCAGAGCCCATTGTGCCTTCACGTGAGCAATTTTCTGGGGACCATAGACAATTCAGGACTTTTCAAAATGCCTGTGAACTTTCTCCTTACTACTCGCACATTCTCTACTAAGGAAGTCAAGGTGGGGTTCCTGATTTCACTGCTCCTGAAGAACCTCAGACCTGGGCTCACCAGCTTCAACAACAAGATTCTGGCCTTGCCTCTGTATAAACATTTTTTTCTGCAATGTCTCAGCCATATGGGGACACTTTCCATCATTAGACTGCGGAATTCATGCTGAATACAACAAGGCTCAAGACCTGTGGAGGACTATGTAGCTGATTTTTGGTTATGGAGTACCGATACTAACTAGAATGACTCTGCAATAGGCCTCCAATTCCGCCTTGATCTGTCTGAAACTATCAAGGATGAACTTGCTAGGGTAGGAATGCCTACCTCCCTGAATGATTTAATTCAACTCTGCATCCAGATAGACCGTTGCCAATGTGAAAGGCAAGCTGAGAGGCCCGGAACTGTTCACTCCACGTTTTGACAATGCCAGCATCCCGGCCTCTGTGTCCATTACAGCCATGTCAAGAAGCTCAATAATCAGGAGGGCACACAATCCAGTTTTCCAAGACTCCCTCTGCCTGAACAGGAATGAGCTTGACATCGTTGTGGTCACCTTTTCTCTCTACTATGGTGATGCAGGACACTTTTTATGGACTTGCCCCACAAGGCGCTTGAGGAGAACCCCTCCTCCATCTCAAACAGTGGCAGCACTAGATGCTGGTTGAGTCCATAGCCTTTTGCCAGTTTCATTCCAGTTGACTGAAAAGACTATCTCTGTGTCGGCCATTGTGGATTCAGGAGCCTGTAGCTGTTTCATGGACTCTTCTTTTGCCACCCTGCACCAGATACCTATGTGTGCCAAAAAGAACAACTTTATGGTCCATTTGGCAGATGGGCACAGCATCAAATCCGGACCCGTTACTCTTGAAACTGCTCCTATCCTGTGTCTTACAACATCTGGTCATCGGGAATTCCTTCGTCTGGATGTCATCACATCTCCTCTTTTTCCCGTCATCCTGGGTCAACCATGGTTAAAGGCTCATAATCCTTTTATCAATTGGTCCACCAAAGAAATAACATTTCATTCAGACTACTGCCAGAAATCCTGTTTTCTTCCAACTTCTGAGCCAGGAGAAACCCTCTTCCATTTCAACATAGACTCTGAAGCCACTAAGTTGGTCCCCGCAGTCAATCATGAATACCTTGACATCTTTAACAAGAAGAATGCCGACACCCTTCCCCCTCACAGACCATACGATTGCCCCATTGAACTGTTACCCGGAGCAGAGATTCCTTTTGGTCGGATTTATGCCCTTTCTGAACCTGAACCGAAGGAGTTCAGGACTTACATTGATGAGAATCTTAACAAGGGGTTTATTCATCCATCGGGACAATAAGGTCACCATCAAAAACCGCTACCCGCTACCACTCATTCTTGAACTGTTTCAAAGACTGCGGGAAGCCTGCATATTTTCTAAACTTGATCTAAGGGGTGCATACAACTGGAGATCAGAGAAGGGGATGAATGGAAGATGACCTTCAGATGTTGTTTTGGGCATTTTGAATACTTTTGTGATGCCCTTCGGACTATGTAATGCCCCTGCTACGTTTCAGCATTTTGTTAATGAAATCTTTTGAGACTTTCTGGAGTTGCTTACTATTGTCTACCTAGATGATATTCTCACTTTTTCTGCATCCCTAGAGATCCATTGGACCCATGTAAGGACAGTGTTAAACAGACTGAGAGAGCACCTTCTTTACGCTAAACCAGAAAAATGTGAATTTGAGAATTGCACTATCCAATTCTTGGGTCTTATTATTTCCGCAGATGGGATTGCCATGTATCCCCAGAAGGTGTCTGCAATATTGGAGTGGCCTGCCCCCACCGATAAAAAAAGCCATACAGCGATTTATGGGGTTCGCCAATTTTATAGAAAATTTATCAAGGACTTTTCAGGTATCATCTCCCCGATCACACTGTTGACCAAATCACGCACCACTTTCTCATGGACTTCTGAGGCACAGACAGCATTTGACAAACTGAAGGGTCTATTCACATCTGCACCTAATTTAAGACACCCCGATCCTGCATTGCCCTACGTGCTTGAAGTGGATGCATCTGAGATCTCTGTGGGTGCCATTCTTTCTTAACATCAGGGGGCAAAGTCCCTACTTCACCCTGTTGCCTTTTTCGCCAGGAAGCCAAGTGTCTCAGAGAGAAACTACGATGCTGGTGATCATGAATTACTTGCCACTAAATCAGCCTTGGAAGAGTGGCGTTATCCACTAGAAGGAGCAGCACATCCAATTCTTGTCTTCATGGACCATAAGAATTTGGAGTATTTAAGAGCAGCAAAAATGACTCAAACATTGCCAGGCCAGATGGGCTCTTCTCTTCACAAGGTTTCACATCACCTACCGGCCCAGATCAAGGAACAGGAAGCCTGACACCCTTTCCCGCATGTTTCAAGATGTAGAAGTATCTCCTGAACCTGACACCATTTTACCCGCAAAGAACTTTCTGTTATTACAGTCTATTATCTCTCAAATCAAGACAGCCTTTCAGGAGTACCCACCACATCAGGAACTTGGTCTTCAACTAAAGGAGGGCCTATTTTTCCACGGTGAGCAGATATTTGTTCCAGAACAATTACGGACAGCTGTCCTTTATATGTGCCATGACCACCCCCAGCAGGTCATTTTGGGGTACATAAAACCTTAGATCTGGTACTCCGCTCATTTTGGTGGCCCGATTTGCTACAAAAATGTAAGGACTATGTTAATTCATGCACAGAATGTATACGGAGCAAGGCTAATAGAACCAAGAATTGGGGCCTATTAGAACCCCTTCCTGTGCCCAAGTACTTATGAAGCATGATCAGCATGGACTTTACTGTTGAATTAACCCCTTCTGAAGGTTTCAATACCATTTTTGTGATCGTGGATCGGCTGTCTAAAATGGCCCACTTGTTCCCTTGAAGGGTACCCCTTCTGCCACAGAGACTGCCTCCACCATTATCAGAGAACTTGTTCGTCTGCATGATATTCCCGTCAACATCACCTCTGATCACGGGGTACAATTTACTTCTCGATTTTGGAAAGCCTCGTGCGAAGTCTTGAACATTACACACTGTTTGTCATCTGCCTATCACCCTCATACGAACGGGCAAACTGAGAGAACTAACCAGACTCTTGAACAGTATTTACGTTGTTTTTCCTCTTTTGCACAAGATGTCTGGTCTTCTCTTTTTCCGTTGGCGGAGTTTGCATATAATAACTCAATACATTCTGCTACCAATCAAACTCCATTTTTTTGCAAATTATGGTTTTCACCCTTCTTTCTTGCCAGATGTTCCCAGGGAATCTTTTGTACCAGCCATACAAGAGTGGATGAAATTCTGGAGGACCAATAGCCAATTTCTGCAGAAAGCTATCTCCAAATCCCAGGCGAACAACAAAAGATTCTATGACCAGAAAAGGAGAGGTGAATCTAGATCTAAAGCCAGGAGAGGAGGTATGGCTATCCACATTAAACTTAAAACTGGCTTGTCTTTCTAAGAAATTGGGACCCAGATACATTGGTCCATTTCCTGTTAAAAGAAAGATTCATGCAGTAGCTTTTGAGTTAGTTTTGCCCGAAAGCATGAAAATCCATCCTGTATTCCATGTATCTCTGCTTAAAAGATCCATTGCTAACCCTTTTCCCGATCGTGAACCATAGACTCCCGCTCCACTGCTCGTTGAAGGGAATGAAGAATTTGAGGTGAAAACTATCTTGAACTGCAGAAAAAGAAGGGGCCAAACTGGTCTTCAGCTGTTTCTGAGCCCTGCACACCCTGTGAATGATACCAGTTACTGATGACCCTTGCTTTTCCTTGACTACATCCTTGCCTGCTGACTCTGTACTTCCTACCTGCCTGTTGATGACCTCAGCTTACCCTCAACCACGCTTCTGCCTGCTGTTTCTGTACTTCACTGCCCGCATGCTGACAACCCTGGCTAATCTACGACTCTGCTCCTGCCTGCTGTCTTCAGTTCCCTGCCTTATTTGAGTGCCTGCCAAGTTGACCACATCTGCCTTGCTGTAACTAGCTGGAAGTTCCTGCCTTGATGCTGCCAGAAACTCAGTTCCAGTATCAGTGTCAACCCTACAGATTGAGCAGAGTGCTTCCTTAACCTATGCTGTACTACAGTGCACAGTGACTGGTCCTGATCCGAGTGTCGTCCTGTCTCCACGCAAGCACACTCCCTGCTGCCGATCCATGGGACTGCATCTGCAGGCACTCATGTTCTTCAAGTCCCTCGGCCCTCTCTGTTTCATCCTCAGAGGGGCCTGGGCTGAAGAGATAAGAGAGGCTGACCTCGTCCATTCAGTCTCCCATCAGGTACATGACAGGAAGAGGAGGGGAGGAAGTAAAATTGTAAGTAATGCTGAAGGTGCGGTGGAATAAGTAGGATGAGAACCAGTGAAGAATACAGTCACGAGACCAAAGGAGTGGAGTTTTTTGAGGAGGAGGGGGTGGTCCACTGTGTCAAAGGCAGAAGAGAGTTTTAGGAATGGGAGTACATAATAGTGTCCATTGGTTTCAGCCATTAGAAGATCATTTTTGAGTTTAAGGAGAGCAATTTTTGTGGAGTGTTGACTGAAGGGCATCCAGATTGAAGGGGATCAAGAAGAATATTTTCAGTGAGATAGTCATTTGTAGACTAAATGTTCAAGGAGTTTGTAGGAAAAGAGGAGCAAGAAGGCGTAGATTGTTAAGATTGGTGGGGGTGATTAGTATGTGTTTTAGAGAGTTGGGGAAGATGCCAGAAAAGAGTAAGAGATTGAAGATGTGAGTGAGTGTAGGATAGAGCCATAGAGTAACCATAGCATTTGTGAGGGAACAGGGTCTGGGGGACAGATAGGTGGGCATTAGAAAAAAGTTTACCAACCGTATTTATAGTAACGGGGTTGGGTGAGGGAAGTAATGTATACCTGTGGACATGGAGCGCTAAGTGGGGAGATATCTGCAGGCATGTACTGGTCATCGGGACTACTGGAAGTTTCCCGGTGGGCCGATGGCTCCAGGGCCGCTTCCAGTGACAGTGGACCGCCGCCCCTCTCTCTCCCCCTCCACTTCTTAGGCCCCCCCACAGCGCTCACCTCTCCTCTCTCTGGCTAGTTGTGCGGGGCGGGCTGAATAAAGACATGATTCAGTCATGCAGTGAGAATACGATTCGGAAGACAGAGGCAGCCACACGCTGTAACTTTCCCCAGCACTCATTCTTCTGGTCTTTCCTTCCCCTGGACTCCATCCTGTCTGCTGCCACAAGAAATCTAGATGGAGAGTGGGGGAAGGAAAGAACAGGAGAATGAGCGCCGGGGAAAGTTATGTTACATTGCGTGGCTGCCCACTCGCGACACCCCCCCGGATTCTTCACCTCCCCCTCTCTCTCCCCGCCGCCAGGTGACAGTGACCTTCGCCGGGACCTCGGTAGCCGGGTGGCCCTTTGAAGGTCATCAGGGCTACTGGTCATGTACGGACGTCTATAGAGGGGTGAATCGCGAGGTACAGGTGT
>BLSH010077541.1:803343-828960 GCA_018402905.1 Glandirana rugosa | reverse complement strand
TCTTGTTTTTTTTTTTTTTTTTTGCTTTTCAGTGCTGGTGACCTCTCCTCCTGCCTTTTTCTGACACTATTTCCTGTCTACAGACACTTAAGCCTTGTACACACGGTGTGACGGTCGTATGAAAACGGTCGTACAACAGCTTGTTGTACGATCATCCGACCGTTAGTACGCGCAATTAGAACAGCCGACGTGCAACGATTGTACAACAGAAGTTGGATGAGCAGACTAGAAAACTTTGGTGGTACAACAAGCGTTTGAACGACCGTTGTATGGTGTGTACAGAGAAGTTGGTCCAACAAGTTGTACTGTGCAAAACACGCAGGCTCAGAAGTCAGGAATGCGCGTAAGTGTCCGTTCGTGTAAACCTACTTTCCTAATTCACAAATCACATTCACCTGAACTTCCTTTTTATACGCTCGTAACACGTCACTACGTTAGGCTTGGTCGTACAATTGCTTAGTGCATGTCAGTATGTGAGACACAACAGCCGACATACTATTTTGGGCGTCCGGACGTACGACCGTCGCATCGTGTGTATGAGGTTTAAGGCTTCATACACACAGGACGTTAAAGTAATGTCCAAAAAATGTCAGTAACTTATCAGTGATTTTTTCAGCTGTTATCAGTGTTATATTACCAGCAATTTTGCACATCTTTTCCACGTTTTTAACCACTTGCCGACCGCCTGCCGCAGTGTGACTGTAACACGGTGGCTCGTTAACGCGAAACGCCGTCACCTGATGGCGGCCACGATAACTAATATTGTGAGTGTGCGCGCACCACCGGAGGCGCACTCGCGCGCTCAATGTGTTCGGGTGGGGCCAGGGAGCGGGTAGGGCGGACTCGATCTCCGCCGGCTACCCGCGATGGCCCCCCGCAGCGAGAGAACGGAGGTCCGTGTAAGTAAACATGGACCTCCGTTCTGTGAGAAGGGGAAGGGCTGTGATCACAGCCTTCCTCTACATGGAAGCTGTCATCACTTCCCTTCCCCTGCTAGGGCAGCCCACACACAGTTAGAACACGCCCAGGGAACACAGTTAACCCTTAGAGCGCCCCCTGCAGGTTAACCCCTTCACTGCCAATGGCAATATCGCAGTAATCGTCGATTGCGATTTTTTTTACCAAAAATATGAGGAAGAATATAAATCGGCCAAAACCGATGAAAAAAATGTTTTTTTATATATATTTTTTGGATTTGTATTTTAGCAAAAGGTAAGAAATTTGGGATTTTTTGCAAAATTGACGCTCTTCTTTTGTTTATAGCGGCGATCAGAAATGACGCAGTGGGGATCAAATACCACCAAAAAAAAGCTCTATTTGTGGGAAAAAAAGGACGCAAATTTCGTTTGAGTACAACGCTGCATGACCGCGCAATTGTCAGTTAAAGCGACGCAATGCCGAATCGCAAAAAGTGCTCTGGTCCTAAAGTGTGAAATCCTTCCGGGGCTGAAGTGGTTAAAAGGCCGGCTTTTTTTGGTTTTGTTTTTTTTTTAACTCAATTAATCTAAAACACCCAAAAACATTGGGGATCAACATTTAGCCGCTTTTTTGAACGTTTGAACGCTTTTACAGCTGAAAAACGTCTCTCAGAACCTTGGGGGTTTTTTTACAGCTCAAAAATGTCCCTGCTAAAAACAGTTGATAACAGCCTGTGTGTGCATGAACACATAGGATAACATGATGGAGGGTTTATTGACTGTAGAAAAAAATGTCTGCAGCTAAAAACAGCTGCTGTAAAACAGTCAAAAAATGACCTGTGTGCCTGAGGCCTTACTCTAACATCACTGCTCTGGTCCAGTGTCCTGAAGGTTGACAACAAGCCCTCTTTTAACCCACAAGAGGAGCATATGTTACAGGGTGACATTCAAAGTTCCTGAACAAGGAACTTCATGGAAGGACCATCAGGTATTATTCCATTTTAAGCTGCAGATTTAAAAATGTCTTTTGGAGTTACATTAATATGTTCAAGCTTATAGGCATGTTTAATCATTTGTTTTAGATCTATTTTAAAGTAGAACTAAAGGCAAAACATTTTGTTTTTATTTTGGATAGAGTAAGGGAGGGTTATGGCCCCTGTCAGCTTTTTCTTTTTTGCCATCTGTGTCCCATAGAGGAGATTTTTCTTCACTTCCTGTCTCATAGCCAAAACAGGAAGTAAAAGGGAATCCCAGAATGTCAGCAGGATTAGCAGAAGAAGTACCTCCGTTGGAAAATTTCCACTCTATTACTGTACTGTTCTGGTGTCAACCCAAAATTTTAGACTTTGTTTTTACTTTCACCTTCAATGATATTGGTAGAGATGGTAACCTTCTCCTCGCTTTCCAAAACTAAAAAAAAAATAAAAGTTTTGCTTTTAGTTATATTTTAATTATTCCACGTGTATATGATTTGTATATACTTGGGGACTCCATACAGACATGACAGGCCTAAAGTGGAACTTTAGTCAAAAAATTAAGTCCTTCTAAATCACTTCAGGCTGGTACCTTTTGCAGGTATATTTTATTTATTTATTTCAGGTACTTATATAGCGCCGTCAATTTACGCAGCGCTTTACATATATATTGTACATTCACATCAATCCCTACCCTCAAGGAGCTTACAATCTAAGGTCCCTAACTCACATTCATACATATACTAGGGGCAATTTTAGACAGGATCTAATCAACCTACCAGCATGTCTTTGGATTGTGGGAGGAAACCGGAGTACCCGGAGTAAACCCACGCAGGCACAGGGAGAACATGCAAACTCCAGGCAGGTAGTGTCGTGGTCGGGATTCAAACCTGCGACCCTTTTGCTGCTAGGCGAAAGTGCTATACACTACACCACTGCACCGCCCTAGTATAGCTATGTAAAACATGAAAAATAAGTGCCTATGCTGTTTAAAATCCAGTAATACATTGGGGTTGATTTGCTAAAACTGGAGAGTGCAAAATCTGGTGCAGCTCTGCATATAAACCAATCAGCTGAAGTTAGAAGCTGATTGGCTACCATGCACAGCTGTAACTGCTGTAACCTTGCTTTGGACCCTAAAAGAGGGCTTGTTGTCACCTTCCGGACACTGGACCAGAGCAGTGATGTTAGAATAAGTGCCGTAGACGGGAAGTACCTTGATTTGGTTGCTCTCCACTTTTGGCATTGTGATGAAAATCAAAGCCACTAATTTTGACAGCATAACTATTAATGTGGAATGTAAGTTCCTTGCTAAAGAACATTGGGTTGATTTATTAAAACTTGAGTGCAAAATCCAGTGCAGCTGTTCATGGTAGCCAATCAACTTCTAATGTCAGCTTGTTCAATTAAGCTTTGACAAAAAAAACTTGGAAGCTGATTGGTTTCTATCAGTGGCAGCCCGTCCATTAGGCTTCAAAAAAGGGTGGGCTCAGGGCGCAGATCACGATCACTGCGCCCAAAGTCCACCTAGTTGTGTGGCAATAACGTATGAATATTCGCTATAATTACACTGATTCTGACCCCTGGCCCACCAGGAATTGGGTCCTGAGACCCGTTTCCAATTGGCCTAAAGGAGAAGCTACCCTAATGGCCGAGGGAGGAGACACGTGGTGAGGACACCGCCATAATGCCGAGGAGGAGATGCAGAGGAAGCCGGCTGCCCGGATGGATGCGCAGACTGGGGTAAGCATTGCAGGTGACCGACCGGAGGGTGGGGGTGGCTGGCTGTTCACTGTTTGCTGGCCCCCCCAAAAAAATTTTCTATGCGGAGTTTCACCAGATTTTGCACTCTCCAGTTTTAGTAAATCAACCCCATTATTTTTTATTAATTTGTTATGGGTAAGGTACTGCTTCAAGCTGGCCTATCCACAATATCAAGGTGGACGGAGGAATCCTTCCTGCAGCACTATTGTATTCTGACAACAGGAAGATTCTCCTGCTGTCAAAATACCCAGATCGGCACCACAGCCACTGATCAAGCAGCTTTACTTACTCGATAGGGCTATTGAACAGAAGATGATCGGTAGAGTACCTTCTGTTCAACTGCAGTGGCCACACATGGATCGAAATTCAGCTGGTCTCTGCTGTACCTGCCAAATTTCGAACCATCTATGGCCACCTTTACAGTGCTCATCTTCTATTTCTGAAAATGCTATTTGACTGTCTTGATGACCCTCCTGCATCAATAGTCTGAATTAACAGTCTGGAAATAGGAATGACGATAATGATTTTCTCATCTGCTTACTTGTTTAAGGTCAGCAACTTAAATTAAAGCCAGTGCGTTAGAGTGAGGCATACAACTAGCATTTTTAGGATAGGGTCAGCAATGGTAGTGACTATATTACTCTCATGATGGGGCTACTTTAAATTTCCTTGTTTCATGACTGAAGCACCAGGCAGTGGAGATTTTTATTACAGACTTGCCTTGAATTAAACATGTTTTATTATGTAATCTCACTGAAGGCTCGTACACACTGTAAAAAAATCGGGTGTACATTTTCATCGTACGATTTTCTGATAGTGTGCACACAATTTTCGACAGCCGATTCTGACCTTCCGAATGACAAAGGGACAAATTCCAAATTTTTTCTCGTACAGAAACCAACCGAACGATTATCAATTAGTGTGTATGGTTATTGTACAAGCAAAATCAGAAATGAAAGACTGCGCATGGTCAGAAACAATAAACAGCAAAAAAAACACAAAACAAAACCTTTGTCGTACAAGAATTTTCTTACATTTCTTGCTCGATTCTAACTTGCTGCAAAACAATGAAGAAAATCAGACGATCGTTCATCCGATTTTCTTATAGTGTGTACCTCACTGGGGTGGCTTCCTGCTCCGCTTTAGGCTGGGTTCACACCGCAGCACGGAGTGGCTCACAGCAGGGGTCCGGTGCGTGTCTGTTCACTGTTTCAGGTCCTATTTCAGCCCGAATTTTAGGCTGAATTCGGATCTGAAAGGGACCAGAAGACCCACAGGACCCCTGTGCAATTTGAACCGGAAACGCTCTGAAGATGTGTGAACCAGCTCCATAGAGAGCCGGTCACAATCTCCTGACATGCAAATTGGATGCGGAGAAACCCACATCCAATTTGCAATAGTGTGAACCCAGCCTAATTCATCATTCTAGCTGTTTGGTTTTTCACATAATGATCACATACTTATGATGCAGTTTGAAGTTAGACAAAAAAAAAGATACTTGAAGATGATGTGATTGGAATTGTTGGTGAATGCTCCACTATTCTTTTATGGAAGTGCAGACATCAGATTGCAGAATGCATTCATACGGTTGGTGCACTGTACACTGGTTGTGTGCTGGGCCAGAAAGGGCGATGATACAATTGTTTTTTTAACAGTGTATGATGCTTTCATAATTTGTTAGTTGGCTTTCATAATCAGTTAATAATTACCAACATATCTGAAATATGTAAAATCCCCTGTGCCTTGTCCAATACAGATTTCCTATTAAGTGGTAATTCTTAAGTACAGTAAACCCATTGCGTGTATATTCTGATTGCTTTGGGCTACAGTATTTACAGAAACCTACCATACACACATAGCTGTGGGCTGCCAATAATTCTAATGATTTTAGATTACAGGCTCAGTGTACATCCTACAAGTGGATGGCTTCTGGCTTAGGGAGGAGGAATCGGCAACAGTGGTATGCAATAGCAATTTGATTGCTAAATAAGTGTTTTTACACAGTGACTATACACAGCTGGCATGACAACTCCTGGGGCTTTTGCCCTTGGCTATTAAAAAAAATTGAGATCAGGGAGTGACTGCCCTCTACCCACTAATATACCTTCCCTGTACTCTAAAGAAAATGTCTCAGATTTAAAAAAGAAAAAAAAAAAGCTATTTGAGTTGATAGCATAGGTTTTTAAAAAAAACGATTTTCACAGATTGTATAATTTATTTTCAAATACTTTGATTTAAATGCATCTGCCTCACTAGACTGAAAGTAAAAGCTGATACTTAAGAGAATGACTCGCACTGAAAGTAGCACGATAACTGCAATGCATAAATATTACCTTTTATTCCACCCACTCCCATAACCATTTAAAAAAATGCCTTTTGTATGGCTTATCTAGCCTTTCTTTATTCTTAATAAATTACTCATATAATAAACAGTACAGTATCACAATCAACAGAATGTTGCAAAGGAAGTTACAGCCATAAAGAATGGCAAGAAATGACCAGAGTCCACAAAAAATGCTAATGAGTGAGTGGCTAGTGTCCAAAGGCACTTTTCCGTTGATGGTTCATATTGCCAGTAATATTAGTAGTACCTAATTTATTCCAGGTATTTTATAGCACTGACAATTTAGGTAACACTTTACATATATTGTACATTCTCATAAGACCCTGCCTTCAAAAAGCCTACAATTTTGAGCACACATATTAGGGCCAATTTACCCACCAGCAGGTCTTTGGAGGGTGGGAAGAACCTGAAGCACCTGGGGGAAATCCATGCAAGAACATGGAGAATTTGTAAATGTCATGTGGATAATGTCCTGACTGTGAGTCAAACTAGGGACCGCAGTGCTATAAGTCAGAAGTGCTAACCACTAATCCACCAGCTGTTACCTGTATTGGAGGCTTGGCACAGAACTGTACACATCGTACTATCCCCAATTTCGCAGATTTGCCATATGGCACCTAGGGAACTATTTATAATAAAATTTGCATAGCTATTGGGTCATTGAATCAGCATGTTCATACATTCTGTGCAAAGTGGGCAAAGACAAATGTAGTTTAGTCTATTTTCTCTTCTGAACGAATGTTCCTTTTTATAGGATAAGTTCACCTTTAAAAAATAATGTAAAATATAAATAAATTAACGTTTTTTTGCAGGTGCGTATATATATATTTTTTTTAAGGAGCCTGCAGAGCATTGCATCCATGAGTGCAATCTCAGGCTCCTGCAGCCTCTCAGAATAACTGTCTGCTAATGCCGCTTGTACAGGCAGGCAGGTACCTGAGAGCAGGAAGATCAGTGGACTACAAGGACGCTCACCAGTGACCTTGTAGTTCATTGAGAACTACAAGCCGACTGCCACAATGACTAATGGTACTTGTAGGCATTCATTCACAGGAAACTGTAAATTAATAACACAGCCATGTGGGTTGAGCCCTGCATGGCTGCACTGTTTTCAAATTGTGTCAGCGGTTGTGGGGAAAGGATCCCCATCCCGCTGTCACAGGGCAGGAGGATCAGGGAGAGGCTGCAGATGCTGGAACATGGTATACTGTATGCTCCACCTTAAAAACGGGTGGAACATGTAACATGTTCCAAAGGTGAACTTAGCCTTTAAGGGAAGTAGTAGTGGGAATTACCAAATACTCTATATGATCTCTGTGATCAATCCTGTAGTGGGTGAAACGTTAGAGAAGGGTGGTCATAAGCGGGGCTGCAATATAATGTGTCTGACTTTAATAAAGTCAGATTTGACATCATTGGTGTTTGACTTGCAGCTTTTCTTTAAAGGGGTTGTAAAGGCAAAAGGATTTTTATTTTAATGCATTCTATGCATTAGGATAAAAAAAAAAAAACACCTGTACGCAGCAGCTGGCCTAATACTTATATGATCCCCATCTATATCCCGCAATGTTGCAGGAGTGTCTCGGCTGTCCGGGACTCCCCTCCTCGTTGGCAGAGACAGAAGTGTGGTGCCATTGGCTCCCGCTGCTGTCAATCAAAGTCAGGCGGCTAAAGAAGAGAGAAAGCGGGCAGGGCTGGGCCATGGCTCCATGCGCTCGGCTTGGGCGCCCGCTTAGTAAGCTGCTTGCTGTGAGATCACTCAATGGGGCGGCCCGCCCCCCCATCCCTACCACCGCCTTCCTATCCATGCGCCCGGCCCCTTTCAGGACGCCAGACACATGGATTCCTATGACGAGAAGAAGTGTTTTTTTAAGGACCTGACTAGAGCCAGAGGCTCTAACAGGCTTCAAAAAAAGGGTGGGCCCGGGGCACAGAGAGTGTGCCCCGATCCCACCCAATTGTGTGACAATAGCGAATGAATTTTCGCTATTTTCACACTGCAGTGCCTCCACGGAAATCAGGAGGCAGGTCAGTGAGACCTGTTTCCCAATTGCCCAAAGTGCCAGGTGATCCTATTGGATGCCTAGGTGCTTTGGCAAGGAAGGGGAAACATGAGGAGCGGATACCTTCGTCCGCCCTCTCCACACACCGCTGCCGCATGACACTCTCCACTCCTCTCCACTCCAGACACACAGTTAGTGCCGGTGTGTGCCCCCTATCTGGGGCTCTGTATACTGCTATCTGGTGGCTCTGTATACTCCTATCTGGGGCTCTGTATACTCCTATCTGGTCACTCTGTATACTGCTATCTAGTGACTCTGTATACCGCTATCTAGTGACTCTGTATACCGTTATCTGGAGCTCTGTATACCACTATCTGGTGACTCTGTATACCACTATCTGGGGCTCTGTATACTGCTATCTGGTGACTTTGTATACTGCTATCTGGGGACTCTGTACACTGCTATCTGGTGACTCTGTATACTGTTCTCTGGGACTCTGTATACTGCTATCTGGTGACTCTATATACCGCTATCTGGGGTTCTGTATACTGCTATCTGGTGACTCTGTATACTGCTATCTGGGGCTCTGTATACTGCTATCTGGGGCTCTGTAAGTGTATACTGCTATCTGGTGGCTCTGTATACTGCTATCTGGTGGCTCTGTATACTCCTATCTGGGGCTCTGTATACTGCTATCTGGTGACTGTATACTCCTATCTGGTGGCTCTGTATACTGCTATCTGGTGGCTCTGTATACTATCTGGCGGCTCTGTATACTGCTATCTGTGGCTCTGTATACTGCTATCTGGTGGCTCTGTATACTGCTATCTGGGGCTCTGTATACTGCTATCTGGGGCTCTGTATACTGCTATCTGGGACTCTGTAAACCCCTATCAGGGGGCTCTGTATACCCCTATCTGGGGGCTCTGCATACTCCTGTCTGGTGGCTCTGTATACCCTATCTGGGGCTCTGTATACCCCTATCTGGTGACTTTGTATACTCCTGTTTGGTAACTCTGTATATCCTATCTGGTGACTCTGTATACCCCTATCTGGTGACGCTGTATACCCTATCTGTGATGCTGTATACCCTATCTGGTGATGCTGGGTTGTATACTCCTGACACAATGGGTGGAAACTATAAGGGGTGAATTTTATGAGAAGTGGGAGGGGTTAAAAAGGAAGGGTGGGGTCTGGCTCCCTCCCATCCTAAAATGTCACCATTCGCCACTGTCACTCAACAGGAGGGAGGGGCCAGAAGCAGCAAAGAGGGACCCAAGTAGAGAAGAGTCCGGGCTGCTCTGTGCAAAACCTTTTCACAGAGCAGGTAGGTATAACGTTTGTTATTTTTAACAAAAAAAAAAACAAAAAAAAAACAAGACTTTAGTATCACTTTAATATATGTGTCTCAATATATCTGTGTTTACATGGAACACAATATATAACGTAAAAGTTCTGTATATGTGTGTATGTCTCTATATGTATGTTTAAATAAAGCACTGTGTATATATCACTTATAAGAACTGTATATATACATCTATATATATGTGCTTTCATATAAAACTGTATATACATATAACACTGTATATATCAATAAGAAATACTATGTACATGTGTCGTTTTCTAAATATGTGCATACATATAACACTGTATATAGTATAAGTATATTTATCTCTTTATTTATGTGTATACATACAGTACTGTATAAATGATATTACTTATAAGTACTGTATAGGTTTGTCTCTCTTTTTGTTTACACAGAATATGGTCTATGTTACTTATAAGTACTGTGTATATCTCTAACGTATATGTGTGTATACATATAACACTGTATACATAACCTATAAGCACTGTATATGCTGTCATTAATAAGCATACTGTATGTGTATCTCTCTATATAAGCCTGTTTATATAAACCTCTATATATAACATATAGATTTTATATAAGCGTGTCTCACTATAGAAGTGTGTTTACATATACTGTACATTATATGTACAGTGTTATATGTAAACACACACACAAAAACATACATATCCATATACACAAAAAGTACTTATACATCATATATACAGTGTTATAAGTACTTTGTGAGTATATGTAGGTATGTACGTGTGTGTGTTTATATGTAACGCTATATATATATATATATATATATATATATATTACTTTGTGTGTGTATATGCATGCGTATGTGTGTGTTTGCATATACCACTATATATATATATATATATATATATATATATATAACCTATCAGTACAGTATAGGCGCGTCTGACTATGTGTGTTTACATATAACTCTGTATACTGTATATAAGGTACGAGTTTTTTATATAGGTGTCTATACCACTGTATAAATAACCTATAGGTACTGTATACAGTAGGTGTGTCTCACTATATGTGTTTATATATAACTCTGTGTATACACTGTATATAAGGTATTCATTTTTTATATAGGTGTCTATGCCACTATATATAGCCTATGGGTACTGTATAGATGTGTATAGATGTGTCTCACTATGTGTGTTTACATATAAGGTATGAGTTTTTTTTTATATAGGTTTCTATACCACTGTATATATAACCTATAAGTACTGTATAGGTGTGTCTCAATATATGTGTTTATAACTCTGTATATATAATGTATATAAGGTATGATCTTTTTTCAATATAGGTGTCTGTACCACTGTATATATAACCTATAGGTACTGCATAGGTGTGTCTCACTATATGTTTATATATAACTCTGTATATAAGGTATGAGTTTTATATAGCCGTCTATACCACTGTATAAATAACCTATAGGTACTGTATACAGTAGGTGTGTCTTATTATATGTGTTTATAGATAACTCTGTATATATACTGTATATAAGGTATTAGTAGTTTTATATAGGTGTCTATACCACTGTATATAGCCCATAGGTACTGTATAGATGTGTCTCACTATATGTGTTTACATATTGCTCTGATTTTTTTATATAGGTGTCTAAACCACTGTATATATAGCCTATAGGTACTGTATAGATGTGTCTCACTATGTGTGTTTACATATAACTCTGTATATAAAGAAAAGATGAGTTTATATAGGTATCTATAACACTGTATATATAACCTGTAGGTAGTGTATAGGTGTGTTTACATATAACGCTCTGTATTTATAAGGTATGAGTTTTACATAGGTACCTCTATGTTTCCATATAGCACTGTGTATGTATTCCATATGATGTAGTGTGTTTATTTTTAATTTAGGTACTTATATAGCGCCATCAATTTACACAGTGCTTTACATATACATTGTGCATTCACATTTATATACTGTATATACGAATCTCTTCATATACGCATCTTTACACATAACACTGTATATATTACTTATATTACTTATAAGTACTGTACAAGTTTGTCTCTCTATATAAGTGTGCTTACCCAGAATTCTGTATATAGAGTGTGTAAGTGTATGTGTTTACATAGAACTGTACATATAATGTATATTTGTTATGTGTGTTTACATACATTACTGTGTGTATATATATATATATATATATATATATATATATTTATTTATTTCAGGTGCTTATATAGTGCTGTCAACTATATATATATAAAATTATGTGTGCGTTTTACATGCAAGACTGTATATATTACGTATAAGTAGTGTATGTATATTTAGATATAAAACTATATACATATATACTCTGTATATAGAGAAAGAGAGTTTGTGTGTGTGTATGTTCTGTATATATGTGTATATATATAGAGAGAGAGAGAGAGAGAGAGAGAGAGAGAGAGAGAGAGAGAGAGAGAGTTTGTGTGTCTACACAGAACACTTAAGTACTGTATGTATTTTAGATATATATTTTTTTTTTAGTTTGTAATTTTTTGTGTTTCCATATAAGAGTGTAGAATTGGAAGTCTTGTGTATATGAGTGCACACACAGCCCTCTATATATAACCTGTCATACATGATGTATATACATAGAGAGAAGTGTGTAAAGTGGTATAGGGCGGATGTATATTATTTCTACTTGTAATGTTGCACCATAGAAGAAATAATAGTAACGATCGTCTCCTCCCAGTGCAGAGACAGACATACAGACAGCTCAGCATTCCTCTGTAAATAACTTTTAATAGAACAATGCCCCCCATGGCTGCTCGTATGCCCCCCATATGATGGGTGCCCCATGCCCCTCTCCGGGTGCACATCACCCGATCTCTGCCCTCGATGTATTAATATTGATATGTTTATATAATAACGCTTCCTCCTCCTCCCCTGCTGTGCACACAAGCGGCGATCGTTAATTTATTAGATTGGAAGAAAGGATGTAAAATCGAGGGGGGAATGTGGCAGTGAAGGAGTGTCATTTAACGATCACACGAATGTGCATGTGTAATAAAAGCGATCTGCTAAGGAGCATTAGAAAGAAGAGCGCCCCTGAATCTCTGCAGGAAATGTTCTTTATATTATACATATACACGCAGGTCCTGGCTGAGCGCTACAACACAGCCGCCGCTCACCGGGGGATTAAAAATCCCCCAGGCGCTTTTTCTGACCGCCAACCCCGGCCGCCCCCCTGTCCCCTACCAGCCGTCCCCTCCACCCCCTTTTCCGATTTTTAAATCGATTTTAAAAGACAGCTGCCCACTCGCTTCCTTCTCTCCACAGCCGAGCGCGGCGTTCTTCTTTTTTCCCGCGGAGCCCCCGGTGCCCGAGGGCGGGTTTGACGGCCGTTGCGGTAAAATTGGGGATGCGGGGAAATATTAGGAGGCGTCGGTTGTTATTTTCGGCGCCCGGGTTCGGCGGGTGGGCCGTTTTATATTGAGAGGACGCGGCGGCGGGGATCGGCCCTGCCAGGACCTGATGCAATCCATTGAAGCCAACAAGTTTGGAGAGAATGTTGAGTTCAATCAATTCAGAACGTCGAGATGGAGCCCAACTCACTCAAGGTATTATTATGTGCTCCTGTATGGCGTGCTCCTGGGAGAGGGGGCAGCCTGGCACCCCCTCACTCCTGACCACACCAGCCTGACAACTTTCAGACAAAACTTTTCCCAGCCTGTGCAATGAGAATGTCATTTGTTTTATTGTCACATTCCTGCAGTGCTGTGTTTGTTGTGAATTGTGGGCTTCTTTAGAGAAAGCTGTGTCCTTCATCTCATCTACAGCCATTCATTGATTTATTGATTGATTGATTGATTTATTATATCCTTGTTTTGTTTTGTTCCCCCCCTCCTGCAGTGGGTCGGCTCACCCTGTGGTCTCCATGGACCTTATATCTTCTACAAGGCTTTTCAGTTCCACCTTGAAGACAAACCAAGGATCCTCTCCCTGGGTGACTTTTTCCTGGTCCGATGCAAGCCAGAGGAGCCTATTTGCATAGCCGAGCTCCAGCTGCTGTGGGAAGAGAGGATCAGCCGGCAACTTTTATCCAGCTCCAAACTTTATTTCCTTCCAGAAGATACTCCCCTGGGTAGGAATAGCGACCACGGCGAGGTGATCACCGTCTTCTAATCCCTTATTTCTATGTTGTTACTACAATCCCCCCTCCTTCTCCGCTCTACTTCTGGGCTGCTGCTGCTGCTGCTTCTTCTTCGACCGTACGCTTGCATGGGAGAGATGCACACTGTCAGGGAAGCTGCAGCATTGTAGGTTTTCTAAAGAGTTCTGCTAATCTGATGGGGCTTCCAGCTGTTTGGTGGGATCACAATTGCTGCTGATCGCTAGTGGTCGGTAATTCAGCTGTAATGTTCCCAACGGTTGGATGCTCATCCATGTAGCTTCCTCAGCTTTGAGTGCCAGGGACCTACTCCAGCTTCTTCAGCTTTGAGTTCCAGGAACTTACCTAAGCTTTGGTTGCCAGGAACCTACTCCAGCTTCCTCAGCCTTGAGTGCCAGGGACCTACCTAAGCTTTGGTTGCCAGGAACCTACTCCAGCTTCCTCAGCCTTGAGTGCCAGGGACATACCTAAGCTTTGGTTGCCAGGAACCTACTCCAGCTTCCTCAGCCTTGAGTGCCAGAGACCTACCTAAGCTTTGGGTGCCAGGAACCTACCCCAGCTTCCTCAGCTTTAAGTGCCAGGGACCTACCTAAGCTTTGGGTGCCAAGAATCTACCCCAGCTTCTTCAGCCTTGAGTGCCAGGGACCTACCTAAGCTTTGGGTGCCAGGAATCTACCCCAGCTTCTTCAGCCTTGAGTGCCAGGGACCTACCTAAGCTGTGGGTGCCAGGAATCTACCCTAGCTTCTTCAGCCTTGGGTGCCAGGGATCTACCTAAGCTTTGGGTGCCATGAACCTACCTCAGCTTTAACTGCTAGGGACCTAAGCTTTGAGTGCCAGGAATCTACCCCAGCTTGCTCTGCTTTGAGTGCTAGTGACCTACCTAAGCCTTGGGTTCCAGGAACCTTCCTCAGATTTGAGTGCCAGGGACCTACCCCAACTTCATTAACTCTGAGTGCCAAGAACCTACCCCTGCCTTCACAGTTCTGAGAGCCAATAACCCACCCCATGTTAGGGTAGGTTCCTAACACTTATTAAGACTAAGGATGCTACTTGGGTGAATGTCTTCAACATTACAGAACAAGTGCAGCTGAATGTGACTAACTACTACACTCCATACCACAACCTGGATAAACAAGAAGCTTGCCACTGATTGTCCTGCCAAGCTCAAACACCCCCCCAGGGTGATCGCATGAGACACATCGATAGATCGTTGAATCGTGTGTTCTGTCTTTTTTTTTTTTTTTTTGCTGTACTTGGCTTCTAGTGCTGCTTCACTTGATTGACAGCCCTATTAATAGCCTATGCTCGTGTGATTTGTGCACTGTTTTAAAGGATTTCACGTTAGGGCTTTGGTTTATCAGCCCCTGTGTGTTTTATTGCTGATTGCATCCATTACAGCCCCACTGCTTTATTATTGCAGAGCATGATGATATTGTTCCCATCTCAGTACTGTTGTTTGATATGTTCTAAGAGGGAGGAAATTACGAAATGGAGGCTGAGTGAGATCAAAAGCTCTTTTTTTTTTTTTTGCTGGCAAAGATGTGTTGAATAAAGTGATAAATGACAGGTACCTGAATAAATACATTCAGAATAACTTGCAGATTGGCTTGAGTGGGTTGAATAGAAAAAAATATATATATCTATATATATTTATATATCAGTTAATAACCAGCACCAACATGTTAAGCATTAAGTGCATAATCCCTAACAACGAATCTGATGCCTTTAGATTGTTTATTGAGATGATCGTTTCATTGGATGGTATTTATAACTAATTGCCACTATGTCATCGTTTAACTCCTTGAGTGCTGTCAACGGCACAATGCAGCTATTTTTTTATATATAATCTGGGCATTGAAAGCCCCCCTCCCTCTTCTCATAACAGCGGAGAGAGAAAATGTTTGATCTACAGTTGGCATTTTTCAGATAATAGCCCAGATCATCAAAGCATGATCGGTTTACAGTGTATTTTTCCAGTTCTGTAATTTCAAGTAGCTCTGCAATTATTGCTGGTTTATTGTACTCCAATGGCTGCAATAGGTTACTGCTGAACTATTTTTACAGTGAGCCAGTACAGCGCTCTATTTATAATGCTAAATCATATAAACAGCATTGTTCCAAGACACGCAGCCTATATCACATTTTAGATCTCTTGTCCAAAGGCAAAGTCATCCTATTTTTAAGACTGCTGTTTGCTTAAGTCAACCTATTGCCTAATGGGCTTAATTACAGTTTTGTCTTTGGCTGCATTTAAAGCTAGTGTTACATTACAGATGAATATTACATGTTTTAAATGGCTTCAGTATTCTGAGCTGTGCTTGGCTGCCCCCCTATGCTCACATTTTAACGTCTGCTTGCTTTGTTTCTCATTACTCAAGTTGTTTTTGTGTGTCTTTGCTTCTGTCAACAATATCAAGTTGACATTATGTTACTTAGGAGGGGGGAAAAAAAGGTTGTTTAAGGAAAAAAAAAAAAAAAAAAACATTAGCAGGTTGACCTTACTTCTGCCAAGATCTGATCTGATGTCCCCTCCCCCTGTCTAACTTTCCTGTGCAGCTGTCTACCCCCCTCATCTGCCACCCCCCCCCCCCTCCTCCCCTAGTACTTTATTATTTGCTTTTCAAATTTATTACTTCAACATGGCTTGTGATCTGGAAAAAGGGGAAGGATTAAATATCAAGAAAGCAGTATGAATATCATCCATGTTCTCCTGCCACTTAAAGGAAATGACTCAGCCTTTTTATTAGTGCCTGAGAAGCATCAATAACAAGCTGAACAACAGTTTGACACAATGCAGCGTTGAGATCTCATTTTATAGTTGAACAATTGTCTGCCATAAATAGATGCTGCTCGTGTTTTCAGGCTGCTGGGCGTTGACATATATATATATTTTTTTTTCTGAACCTTTAATTACCATTTTATTTTTTTTATTTTTAGTTTCCATTTCACACCTTTAGGCAGTTCTATGATTTTATTACTCTAAACACATTTGGACTTTTTATCAAAGCGGTAATCCCTAGCAGCCAATCACTGTACAGAAATAAGATCAGCAGAAGCTAATATGAATGGTTGCTATGGGTTACCACACTTTCAGTTTCTTTAGTAAAGCATGGAGCAAGTGGGAAGTGCTGTAACCCATAGCAACCTATCAGAAATAATTCCTTACCTGACATAAACAAAACGGGTACCCGGTTGCTATGGGTTGTTATGCTTTCTGGCTTGCTCAGTAAAGCTGTGGAATGAGTAGTAAGGAAGTGAACATTGCTGTAACCCATAGCAACCTATCAGGAATCCTTTGATTTTTGATCTGTGATAAACTTAAATCTGGTCATCATGGGTTACTACACTTCTGGCTTGTTCCGTAAAGCAGTGCAATGAGTAATGGAGTGCTGTAACCCATAGCAACCAATCAGGAATCTTTAAATTTTGGATCTAACATAAACTTATATATAGATGGTCGTCATGGGTTACTACACTTCTGGTTTGTTCTGTAAAGCAGTGCAATGAGTAATGGAGTGCTGTAACCCATAGCAACCTATCAGGAATCTTTAAATTTTGGATCTAACATAAACTTGTATATATATGGTCGTCATGGGTTACTACACTTCTGGCTTGTTCTGTAAAGCTGTGCAGTGAGTAATGAAGAAGTGGAGGAGTGCTGTAACCCATAGCAACCAATCAGGAATCCTTTGATTTTTGATCAAAGATAAACCTATATCTGGATGTCATGGGTTACTACACTTCTGGCTTGTTCTGTAAAGCAGTGCAGTGAGTAATGAAGTAGAGAAGTGCAGTAACACATAGCAAACAATCAGGAATTTTTTAATGCTTGATCTAAGAAAAACTTATATCTGGTTGTCATGGGTTACCACACTTCTGGCTTGTTTTGCAAAGTGATGCAATGCGTAATAAGGAAGTAGAGGAGTGCTGTAACCCATAGCAACCAATTAGAAATCCTTTTTTTTCATCTAATATAAACTGAAAGCTGGTTGCCATGGGTTACTACACTTCTGGCTTGTTAAAAAAAAGTGTTGTAACCCATAGCAACCTATTAAAAATCTTTCCTTTTTTGAAGTAAGTTAAACTAATATCTTGCTTCCATGGCGTAATACACTTTTTAACTTGCTTAGTAAAGCAGTCAAAAGAGTAATGAGGACATGAAGTGCTGTAACCCATAGCAACCAATTAAGAACCTTTCCTTTCTTGAAGTTAAATGGATACCTGGCTTCCATGGCTTACTACACGTTCTATCTTTCTTGGTAAAGCAGTCAAAAGTGTAATGAGGAAGTGACGTGTTGTAACCCATAGCAACCAATCAGGAATCCTTACTTTTGTATCTAAGATAAACTGATAACTGGTTGCCATGGGTTACTACACTTTCTGGCTTGCTTGTTTAAGCAGTGGAAAGAGTTATGAGGACGTAGAAAGTGCTGTAACCTATAGCAACCAATCAATCCTTTTCTTTATTGATAAAAAAGTACATGGTTGCCACAGGTTATTACACTTTCTGACTTTTTTTTTACTAAAACAGCGTGAGGAATAACAAGGATGTGACGTGTTATAACCCATAGCAACCATTTAGTGATCTGTTCTTCTGCAATCAAGACAAACCAGTAACGGGTTGCCATAGGTTACTGTGCTTTTTGGCTTATTCGGTACAGTAGTAGAGTAACAAGAAAGTATAAAAGTGCTTTTACCCATACAAAAAAATGTTGTAACCCATAGCAACCATTCAGAACTGATTTAGTAATACTTGATCTGAGTACAATATATTGACACGTGGTTGCTATAAACCATTGAATTAGCTGTGAAATCACACTGTTCAATCATAAAGATCTATATTTTTAATGACTAAAGCCTGAATGATTCACATCAACTGCTCTGAATGGCTTTCCGGTCAAGCAGTGGCATTTTGAGCAAGGATGTGAAGGTCTGCTTATGTTGTGCTGCATAATATTGATAAATAATTGAAACAGGTAGAAAGTTTCCTAATGCAGTTGTGCTTTACACCCGGGTGATGTCATTTCCCCTCTGGCCTCGGTTAGTCATTCATTATCAGGATAGCAGAAGCAACAGAATTCAGTGTGACTTCATTGGCAGTGAGCCTACAGAAACGAGCAGTGAGAGCCAGGGCCTAGAGAGGGCAACATTACACTCCCATGTTCAAATACACTTTGTTTTCACTTGCTCCATTAACTTGTTTATATACAGCCGCATCCATTTATTATTGATTTGCATCATTCTGCAGCTTTTTCCATACTCCTCTAACTAGTTGCAGGCAAAAACATAAATATTGACTTCATTGTACTAATCTTTGCTCTTTGTGTTTTAATAGCTGCTAATCCCAAGAATGGGGATGGAGGTCATGTTTGCTTTGATAATGGGGTCTCTGCAGTTTATCTTTATGGTGCCTGTGCTAATTTTAGGTTTTGTCGTTTTAAACGCCCTTGAAAATGAATTGCTTGTTGATGGGAGCCGTTACTACTTGATCTTGGTTGTGTCCTGTTGGTGAAATATGTTATCAAACTGATTACACAATAAATGTGTGTTGTGCAAGGAGGAGGAGTGTAACCAGGCTATTTTAATATATTAACTGAAGATCTGCAACAAGTTGTGGTTTGTAATAGTGCTCTACTGCTGTAAGCCTAAGAAACCACTTTATTATCTCTAAGCAATTTCATGTAATCTAGAGTAAGCTGACATTTGGTTGCTATCGGTTGCGACTCAGGTTTTTACTGTTACACTGGGTTACTGCTTTGGTTGCTGTAGCTTAAAGAGACCCTGTCACCAACTTAAAAAAAAGAAATACCAAGTGGCTTACTTGCAGTATTTTTCCTTTCCGTAAATAATTATGAATGACTTTGTTCACTTGTAATGGGACTTTTACCTTACTAGAAAATGTGACTACTGCAGGAAGAGTCTATTCCCCAGCACAGCCCCCTCCCTTCTTGCTTTTTACTCTTCTTATGGGAGTATGTAATTAAAATCTGTGCTGACCCAGCTCCTCAACCCTTTCACCCATTCACTTCCATATATAAGCCTTTATGAAGCTTTCAGAAAATGCATGGTCGTCCAATAGAAGTCAATGGGAACCGCATTTGAAACCTGGATACCCAAACCATAGCACACCAGTGTGAATGCACTCTAATGGTAACTCATGCAAAATGTTTACCCATGTTTTTCAGGCTCCCTTAGTTAAAAGTCTATTGTGCCAAAAAAACTGCAATTCTGCTGCTGTGCTACAAAATGCGTAAACAAATGTACAAAAAAAGGATTGCCTGCCTATGCTCACAGAATGTGAATGGAGCCTGAGTCTGCTGGGGTTGCTGACTAGGGATGAGCCCATGAATAAGCTCCCAGGGGGGCGGAGTGAAACACGTTGGGGGGTATGGCCTGGTCAGGGTCCAGGCTGAGGTTGCCACTCCATTCAGTAGGACACCATAGATGTGCGACTTCCAGGGGCTTCCTTTCTTGATGAGCTCAGGTGTGTTCAGATCCTCGTCCGAACCCGCCTGAGAGATGCATGCCCCTTGTATACATGTGGCAGAGGGGAGTAAATGCCTTGGCTGCCTATGATTGGCCAAGGACAGTGACAGCTTCCTGGCAGGATTGCTCAATGGGGTTCGGACTCGGATCAGAACACACCTGAACTCACCCCTACTACTTGCATCCATGGAGCCATCCAGCAGCAGTCTCAGGGCTTTCTTTACAAAAGGGGGCGGCATTTGCAGGTAAATAACTTGCAAAAACATTGTAAATTCACTAATAATCTTATGGGACAATTGCTGCTGAAATGAACGGTCTGGTGTCAGGGTCTCTTTAATGTTTTAATTGATATTGGTTGTTATGGGATACTGCAGTTTGATGCATGTTATTCATTGAAGCTTATTGACTTTGCTGTACGAACAGCAACCATGGACAGCTGTAAGGTAGTTCATGTGTTACAAATAATCATCTTGTATCTGTTTCCTAGTTTATAAAGCAATAAAGCCTACAAGCTTTACATAAGTTACTGTTGATATGTGGTATACATTGTTTAATTTTAAGTGTAATTAAATATTAATAAGTAACCTGGCATATGTTACACTAGCCTGCCAATTTCTGTTTCTACTCACTGACATTATAAGTGTTTATACTTGGCCTTCTATCAGTTTGAAATTTCATTTGGCAGTATATGTTGCCTTGGGAACAATAATTACCTCATAAGCCATCAGCATGAGTGATCTATGAGCTCACTGCTTTCTAAAACCTACAAAGCATTGTGTAATGTGCAGAAAAAAAGGTCTTCTCATTCATAAGCCTGTTCTGTTTTTGGTTTGCAGTTTTATAGGTAACAGGAGTTGAAGTGAATTTAAATTTACACTGAGAGCTGTGTTTTGCCATAATTAGGTTTATTATAATTCTACCCATAAGTACAGTTCATGTTATGCTTTGTCACCTAGTAAATGGGTGTTAGAAGAATTCATCTATAATATACCACTTTTATTTCCTTTACATATAATCCATTCAATTAGAAAAAAAGACATAATGAAGTCTAATAATGTATCTATTCTTTGATATCAGAAAAAAAAAATTATAAGTCTGATTATTTTTTCTGAGATGCATTATAGAATTGTAAATGTTATGTGCATTAAAGATCTATAATGTCTGTATATCTCTAAATGCCTGTAACAACATGTCTGTGTACATTGCTTACCCAGATTTCCATGCCTGTCAGTCCCTGAGTTTGCACCCATTTAGCTTTGCCACTGGCAGGTGTATATATAATAATAATGGTCTATGAAAATAAAAGGCTGCATATAGTCACACGGGTGTCAGCAGTGAGCAACTAAAGAGATTTCATGCAACCTGTTCATTCTGGTTAAATTCCACTTTAGTCATTTGAAGCACAAATATTTTATGCTCTGTAAGAAAGCCAGTTAAAAACAATTGCATTACTTTTGTGCTTCCTGTTAGGCCTGGTTCACACCTAATACAGCTTGTAGTTTGCATATGCCAGGTGCATTTTGCATTTTTCAATACACGTTTTTGATCCATTGAAGTCTATGGAACCAAAAACCAGAAAAATGTCCCTGGCCCTTACCATAAAATGCAGAGATGTGAACATGACCCATAAGAAACCATGTTAAATGGACTGTAGTGTGTTTCTGCAAAACGGAAAATGCACTAAAAATGCATAGGTGTGAACCAGGCCTTAAAGTGGCCTTTTCAATAAGGGTTGATTCATACCAGTTGCGCTGATTGCATGGCTGATGGTATGTACTGGAAGACACTGTGCCGATGCACCGATCCAGTTTACTTTTTTGTTCTATAGAACTTTTAAAAAGTTAAAGCAGAGTTCCACCCTTTTAAAAGTCAGCAGCTAAAGTGTACCTGCTGACTTTTAATAATCGGACACTCACCTGTCCCAGGCGCCAGTGATGCGGCCTCCCGCAGCATCGCTCTTCTCCCCCCTCCTCTGTCCGGCGCCGGCATCACAAGTGTGGGCACCTGGCTTTGGCTTCAAAGCCGAGCATGCTCTGCACATACGCGAGCCGCGCTGCACCCTGTGAATGGCCGGTGTATCTTCTGGGACTTGTGACGTGTCCCAGAAGATCACCGGGTCGAGGGGGTGGAAGGTGAACTACTTTCCGGCTCTGCGGCGCCAGGAAAGGAACGGGGCAGTTATGCAGCCAATAACACAGGTGGGGGCACAGGTGGATGCTGATCTGTATACTGTGCCCTGTGATGTGATGCTGAGCTGTATACTCTGCCCTGTGATGCTGAGCTGTATACTGTGCCCTGTGATGCTGAGCTGTATACTCTGCCCTGTGATGCTGAGCTGTATACTGTGCCCTGTGATGCTGAGCTGTATACTGTGCCCTGTGATGCTGGGGCTGTATACTGTGTCCTGTGATGCTGAGCTGTATACTGTGCCCTGTGATGCTGGGGCTGTATACTGTGTCCTGTGATGTGATGCTCAGCTGTATACTGTATCATGTGATGCTAAGCTGTATACTGTGTCCTGTGATGCTGAGCTGTGTACTCCTGACACAATATGTGGAATACAGGGGGCGGCAACTGTGGCATGTCAGGGGCTCACCTTCCCTTAAAGCGGAAGTTCCACTTTTGGGTGGAACTCCCCTTTTAAAATTAGTTTTATTCACTGCAACACACTACGCTGATAAAAGTACTGTATGCTTTTTTTAGCGTACACCACGGTAACAATGCATGTGGTATGAACAAACCCTAACTTTACAAGTGTGCATGAAGAAATTTTGTGACATGACACAACATACAGTATATTAGTAATTATTTTTCAGAAACACTTTAATTTAACTCGCCTACCCTGACTGTGGCCGTGGGAAGACAGAAAACGCGTCAAAAACACATTTTTGCCACAATTTGCGTTTTGCCACTGCCACCGGTCAAAACGTTCCTATCTTGAACACAATCCTTTCGCATTCAGGAGAGGGAGATTTAACTTCACCTAAACGCTGCAGCTCCTAAACTCTGCTAAAAGCCTATGTGTACATATGTGGCTTTTATGGAGTTGAGTCTTGGAGCGTTGGCAAAAAAAACCCCAAAAGCTCCTAAAATTAAGTTTAAGAGCTGCCAGTGTACATGAAGCCTAAAGTTTTTATTTTTAGGAGCAGTCATTGAGCTCTAGGAAAACGATTTATGCCTAGGCTGTGATTACGTTATTAGTCTTCTGCAGGTAGGAGGAGGCAGTGATCACAGACAAGAAGTGCACAGGTACTGGGATTTGCATGATTTTGGCATCTCTGAGCCAGAATCTCTGTCTAAAAACATAATGCTGAACCTGGATAATACCTGAATAAAGATGGTACTGTCATTTGTGGCAGAAAGTCAGATAAAGGCATTGGGGGGGGCAAATTTTTTTTATAGTATGAGGTAATAAATACCTCTTAATATTTGGACCTGTTAATACGAGTGCATTAGGATAAAACATGCATATTGCTGCACGCTAAAGGAATGCATGGCAGAGCGTTAAACCGCGTGGTGCATGAAGTACCTTTTATTTGGAATGGCACCTCAACGCACCTACAGTGCTGCCCATAATTATTCATGCCCCTGGCAAATTTTGACTTAAAGTTACTTTTATTCAACCAGCAAGTAATTTTTTTGATGGGAAATTACATAGGTGTCTCTCAAAAGATAATAAGACGATGTACAAGAGGCATTATTGTGGAAAAAAAAAAACATTTCTCAGCTTTTATTTACATTTGAGCAAAAAGTGCCCAGTCCAAAATTATTCATACCATTCACAAACTGTCAGTCTGTGGGAAAATCAAAAGTTTTATACCATTCCAAATAGTCCAAGTTGTTCTAAAGCATCCTAATTACCCTGATTAATTGGGAACAGTTGTTTTAATGAACTCAACAGGTGAAAAACAGCAGCTCTCTGCAGTTGGTTTGTGAACAGTCATGGCAAAGGAGCTCAGTGAGGACCTGCGGCTGCGCATTGTGGCTGCTCACAAGTCAGGAAGAGGCTACAAGGCCATTTCTAAATGTTTTCAAGTTCCAGTGGCTACAGTGCAAAGTATTATTAAAAAATACATGTTCCGCACTGTGGAAAATCTCAGAGGACGTGGTCTGAAGCCAAAAGTGACACCTGTGCTGTCCAGGAGGATAGTTAGAGAGGGGAAAAAGAATCCAAGGACCACCACCAAGGCCATCCTGGTGAATCTGGGCTCTGCTAGTGGCATTGTCTCAAGGCAGACAATCCAACGGACACTGCACACTGCTGGGTTCCATGGATGCAGACCAAGGAGGATGCCACTTCTCCAGATAAGGCACACAAAAGCTTGCTTGGACTTTGCAAAAGCTCGTCTGGACAAAGAAGAAGACTTCTGGTCTTCTGTGTTATGGTCAGATGAAACAAAAATTGAATTGTTTGGTCACAATGATGTTTCCTTCATTTGGCGTAAAAAAGGAGAAGCCTTCAACCCAAAGAACACCATCCCCACTGTCAAACATGGTGGTGGGAACCTAATGCTTTGGGGGTGTTTTTCAGCCAATGGATCAGGGAACCTAATCACAGTAAACAGCACCATGAAAAAAGAGCAATGCATGAGGATTCTCAATGACAACATCAGGCGGTTTGCAGAGAAATTTGGCCTTGGGCACCAGTGGACATTTCAGCATGACAATGACCCAAAACACACAGCAAAAGTGGTGAAGAAATGGTTAGCAGAACAACATTTTGGAGTGGCCCAGCCAGAGTCCAGACTTGAATCCAATTGAGAATCTGTGGAGGGAGCTAAAGATCAGGGTGATGGCATGAAGCCCCTCCAACCTGAAAGATTTGGAGCTCATTGCTAAAGATGAATGGGCAAAAATACCTGTGGAGACATGCAAAAAGCTGGTCTGCAATTATAGGAAGCGTTTGATTGCTGTAATAGCCAATAAAGGCTTTTCTATTGAATATTGAGAAGGGTATGAATAATTTTGGACTGTACACTTTTTGCTCAAATGTAAATAAAAGCTGAGAAATTTTTTTTTTCCACAATAATGCCTCTTGTACATCGTCTTATTATCTTTTGGGAGACACCTATGTCATTTCCCGTCAAAAAATTACTTGCTGGTTGAATAAAAGTAACTTTAAGTCAAAATTTGCCAGGGGTATGAATAATTATGGGCAGCACTGAACATAGCACCGAAACCTATTTGCATTGTAGTGCACCGCAATGCATAAAAGTAAACCGTCTGTGCACTGTGGGCCACTGCATTGCAAAATGTATGTCCATGTATGTTTTGGTGCATTGGTAGCACTAGTGTGAATGGGCCTTTCATGTTCCTTTAGTATGCATGCATTTCACATGAAAAAACAATTTATTAGGATACATCGTGCTTTTTAAAAAAAATTTCTTTCATAAATTCGGTAGGTTAGAGCCACTTGCGCATTGACTAGTATAGACCACAAAACATTACCACTGAGCTGATCATCTGGTGAGTTTTTCCCAGGTTTATGGCCAGATATGATCAGTTACGCGTTCACCGAGATTGGATGGCTTAAATACTTTCTTTAAAAAAAATTTTTCGTGCTACATAGGATTATTTAACAAAAAAGTACACTTTACGTACGTATGATTTCCTTGTACTTTCCGGGTAAGTGT
>BLSH010077541.1:783241-803333 GCA_018402905.1 Glandirana rugosa | reverse complement strand
GACTTTGCAAAAGCTCATCTGGACAAAGAAGAAGACTTCTGGTCTTCTGTGTTATGGTCAGATGAAACAAAAATTGAATTGTTTGGTCACAATGATGTTTCCTTCATTTGGCGTAAAAAAGGAGAAGCCTTCAACCCAAAGAACACCATCCCCACTGTCAAACATGGTGGTGGGAACCTAATGCTTTGGGGGTGTTTTTCAGCCAATGGATCAGGGAACCTAATCACAGTAAACAGCACCATGAAAAAAGAGCAATGCATGAGGATTCTCAATGACAACATCAGGCGGTTTGCAGAGAAATTTGGCCTTGGGCACCAGTGGACATTTCAGCATGACAATGACCCAAAACACACAGCAAAAGTGGTGAAGAAATGGTTAGCAGAACAACATTTTGGAGTGGCCCAGCCAGAGTCCAGACTTGAATCCAATTGAGAATCTGTGGAGGGAGCTAAAGATCAGGGTGATGGCATGAAGCCCCTCCAACCTGAAAGATTTGGAGCTCATTGCTAAAGATGAATGGGCAAAAATACCTGTGGAGACATGCAAAAAGCTGGTCTGCAATTATAGGAAGCGTTTGATTGCTGTAATAGCCAATAAAGGCTTTTCTATTGAATATTGAGAAGGGTATGAATAATTTTGGACTGTACACTTTTTGCTCAAATGTAAATAAAAGCTGAGAAATGTTTTTTTTCCACAATAATGCCTCTTGTACATCGTCTTATTATCTTTTGGGAGACACCTATGTCATTTCCCGTCAAAAAATTACTTGCTGGTTGAATAAAAGTAACTTTAAGTCAAAATTTGCCAGGGGTATGAATAATTCTGGGCAGCACTGTACATAGCACCGAAACCTATTTGCATTGTAGTGCACCACAATGCATAAAAGTAAACCGTCTGTGCACTGTGGGCCACTGCATTGCAAAATGTATGTCCATGTATGTTTTGGTGCATTGGTAGCACTAGTGTGAATGGGCCTTTCATGTTCCTTTAGTATGCATGCATTTCACATGAAAAAACAATTTATTAGGATACATCGTGCTTTTTAAAAAAAATTTCTTTCATAAATTCGGTAGGTTAGAGCCACTTGCGCATTGACTAGTATAGACCACAAAACATTACCACTGAGCTGATCATCTGGTGAGTTTTTCCCAGGTTTATGGCCTTCTCACTTTATATTTGCTTGTAATTGTGTTATGAAGTGCAGTTGGATTTTATGTGGTTGAACTGACTGACTACTAGTTCAGTGCTTACTAGCAATTGACGTTTGAGGATGTTTTATATGTCCTTGTTTTGAGCAGAAAGTGCTGCGGAAAGTCCCCCACCATTTACTGTAACTAAAATAGGCTGTGATGCTTAACTAGTCTTTTTGAATAAATATTGTAATCTAAACCTATGTTATGCAGACTGGGAACTAAAAATGTTCTAATTGTGTCTTTTAAATAAGCATAGATTGAATTAATGAGAGCATATTTTGCCATTCAGTTGCTTAGTTACAAAGTAGTATTCCTCAGTTCATGTGAGATAAATTGGCTCTTTTATGCTGCAAGCCCCCTAAACATAATGACTATATTGCTTTAGAGAATGAATATGTAGATTGTACCTTATTTCAATGATGCTCACACTTAAAGAAGTACATCATGATTTTGCAGTGCAGAATGTCACTAATTGAAGCGTTTCTGGCTGTGCATTGTAACTTTGTAATAACTTGCACTTGGTCAACTTGGGTGACATATACTGTATGAAAAGTAAAGCTATAGAATTTTATTTATGCTGCAAATTTAATTTGAAATACATTCTATTTTTTTGTTGTCTGTTTTCCACAAAACACATTTCTAATTTTATAAACGCCCATCTGCTACACTGTTGTGTTAAATCATGTACAAGTGGGGTCCCTCTCCACATCACCATCCCAACCCCTGCATACCATCCTCAGCATGCAATACACCACATTCAGCTTTTGGTCAAAGTGGTTAAGACAGTACATATACATCTGCCACCTCCACATAACCCGTCAAGTCCTGTGTAGGACAGCCTTATTATTATTATTATTATTATTTTTTCTGCACTTAACATAATATGAATGTGCCATGTACTTCACCAATATAATTTTACCTGGAGACCCAGCATTAAATACTTACCATCAAGCTGCACCCCACGCTAGATTATCAGTTCGTCTGGTAGACTTATCTTTATGGCACACCCAGAATATGCTTGTAGTGTTATGGGCTGGCCTATGAGACTTGAGTTGCTGCCCAGGAACCTATAGCAGAAAGGAGGGACCTCTCAAGGTGTAGGTATAGGAAGAACCACATCTGAAGCAGGGTTCCTCTTCCACTGTGCCACTGCCTACCTAAAGCAGACCTCAGTTTGGCAGATATGCATTGCATGGTTTCATATCCACTGGCAGCTAGAGAGAATGCGACAGTAGACAATGTTAATGGACAGGGGAACTTAAAGCTGAAATGTTTCCCTATGGAAAAAGCATCAAACTCAGCTGGAGCAGTGTTTTATGTCCATGTTAATTTATTACCTTCATGTGGTAGCAACTCTCTTGAAGACTTTGCCCCTGCCGTTTTGGCCATATTCATAGATATAGTAATAGTGCTGGTTGGGGGAGGAATTGTGTGACATGGATAGAGGAGAGCAGGGGGTGTTAAATTGACCATGTTGCTCTTGCTTGCAGGTGCTCCTTCCTTCAGCTTATGTACAGTATTTTTTTTTTTTTTTTACTTGAATGTCCTGCTGGATAAAGTGACATACCTTGCCCATGCTGCTGCAATTGTAGCAGTATCTTACAGTTAACCTGTGACACTCACTGGCACATTATTAAATCAGAAGTTCACTTGCTCAATTAATGTTGACTATTTTGAATCTTTATGTTGCTAGCATTAGTAAATAGGAAAGTATATCATATTTACTTGTGTCAAACTTTTTTTTTTTTTTTACATTTCTTCAGTTCCTTCCTTGCCTAGGCAAATTATATTACATATCCCAGGAGACTTCAGGAGGGGAAGAGGGGTGTTCTCAGCTAAGCACACCCCCTTGCCTACAGGCCTTCGTTAAAGGCAGATGGATTCCAGGAAGTAAATGCTAAATTAATCATTTGCACTTACTCAAAATTGCCATGGCTAGAAATGCTAGGGGTGTTGTTTAAAGTGATTTCCCAGTGAAATAAAGCTTGTCTGGATGGATGGGTTAGATTTAAATATCAAAATTAATTTAAATAGCGATTTTGGTTTGTGGTGCTCATATGTAATATAGTTCTGCTTTAAGCACTTCCGGACCGTCCGCCGCCATTATACGTCGGTACTTTGACATTGAATACGGTCATTATGGCAGCAAATAGCTGCCATAACCCCGATATTTTTGAAAATGACGGGCGGTCCGCTTTAGGATAAAAGTGCTCTCAGCGGCGGGTTCGCCAAGAGATCAATTTTATTGGTGGTAGGAGAGGTGCACCCCCTCGTCCCGCTGCTACCGACGGCGACGATCGTTCCTCTCCCCTGAGAGGCAGGAAGTCAAGTGAGGGAATGATGGCCCCCATTCTACTCCATACCATTGGATGACAGAAGCAACGTCAAACGTCCGTTCCGCCCAATGGTCTTAAAGGCAGGTTTTTTATTTTTATTGCTTTTAGGTGTAAATGTGCGATGTGAGGTCTTTGACCCCAGATCTCACATTAAAGAGGCCCTGTCCTGCTTATTTCTATTACAAAGGATCTTTACATTCCTTGTAATAGGAATAAAAGTGATCCCTTTTTTTTTTTTTTTTTTTTTTTTTTTACATATGTAAACGGTGTTCAAACCACACGTGAGTTTGAGCCGCGATCGTTTCAGCGAGAGCAATAATTCTAGCCCTAAACCTCTGTAACTTTAAAACTGGTAACCTGTAGAAATTTTTAAACTTCGCCTATGGAAATTTTTAAGTACCAAAGTTAGTCGCCGTTCCATGAGTGGGCGCAATTTTGAAGCATGACATGTTGAGTATGAATTTACTTGGCGTAATATTATCTTATACAATATAGGAAAAATTGGGCTAACTTTACTGTTTTCTTATTTTTAATTCAAAAAAGTGTATTTTTTCCCCAAAAAATTGCATTTGTTAGACCGCTGTGCAAATATGGTGTGACAAAGTATTGAAATGACTGCCATTTTATTCTCTAGGGTATTTGGAAAAGAATATATAATGTTGGGGGTTCTAAGTAATTTTCTAGCAAAAAAAGAACAAGTTTGAAAAATAGGCCCGGCCCTTAAGTGGTTAAGGAGTAGGAGCAGTGGAATTTGTCAATATAAATATCAACCATTCTAGGTAGCAATACCAGTAGTGGACAAGATTGAAACTTAAGTTCCTAACTGCTGTTGGACTAGGATTTCTCGACCAGGGTTCCGTGGAACCCTATGGTTCCTCCAGAGGTTGCTAGGGGGTTCCTCGAGCAATGGTCAATTTCTACCTCTCAGAGAAGTTCCCAATGATACCATTGATCTTTTTAGCTATTTGTAAGGGGGTAGTTCTTCCCAATGACCACAAGTGTAAGGAGCATTCTTCCCATTGACCATCACACTAATGTATCATGAGTTGTAGATTTTGAATTTTTAGCAGGGGTTCCCCAAGACTGGAGAATTCGTTTTAAGGGTTCCTCTGTGTTAAAAAGGTTGAGAAAGGCTGGACTAACACCACACTCATGAGTATTGTGAGTTAACGAATATACTTTTCGCACACGTATACAGACACACAGAATGTACCAAAAATATATTTAAGAAGAATAATATTTAGGAAGAGTGGAAGTAGCCCATTCAAGAAGTAGGAGCTGTTATGTCACAAAGATTTAGTGATGTCAACGCTTTCTGTATCTACTTCACAGAACTGGCTTTAGTGTACAAGCTATCTGCTTTCAGTGCATATAGGAAATGTTGAACTACCAATGTTCCCTGGAGCAATAAAAACTACAGCCTTTATTCAAAACAAAACTACATATGCAAAACAAGCGTGCACACACACATACTTCAAAGTTAGTTATTACCTGTGTCAGCTCCTCCTCGGTGTAGTATGAGTCACAAGCACTTTTGCTTCTCAGTTTCCCATGTGATAGGTTGAATTACCTTGTACTCTGCTTGGTATGAGTTTGTAGCTGCTGCCTTTTTCAGCCGAACAAACTTTACAGAAAGATTTTTCCTTGAAGAATTCAGCTTTTAATAGCACTCTGTATTTTTGAACTAAAATGTTGTCAGAAGGTCAGGAAAGCAATGATTTTATGTGGCGGCATTCCAGTGACCTTAATGTTTGGCAGATATCCATGTTTCTGCTCAGAGGTGCCAGAGTAGTAGATAATATGAACATTTGTTTTCATTTCCATAATATTTGAGACTTTCAAATAGCAGATTTTTTGCAATTTTAGAAATAAGTTGTTGGATTTAGAGCATATCCCCCACCTGCTTGACAAATTTGATATTGTAAATCAGCACAATGAAGTCATTAACTTTGCAAAAAGTATTGTTATGGATCACATTCAATGTTGCCTCTACAGGCTTTAAAGTATCCACAGTTTGTGCCTAATGAGAAATGTTGAGATACTACATGTTTCTGGAAAAGGGGAAATAAACCACCTGTAGAAATCTGATGTTGCCTGTATATTAGAGCTGCATGATTCTGGCCAAAATGAGAATCACAATTTTTTTGCTTAGAATAAAGATCACGATTCTCGCGGTGTAACATCATCTTTAATATTATACAAAAAATTGGGCTAACGTCACTGTTTCTTTTTTTTTTAATTCAGGAAAGTGTAATTTTCCCCAAAAAATTGCATTTGAAAGACCGCTGCGCAAATACCGTGTGACATAAAATATTGCAATGATCACCATTTTATTCTGTAGGGTCTCTGCTAAAAAAAAAAGTATATAATGTTTGGGGTTCTGAGTAGTTTTCTATCAAAAAAAATAATTATTTTAACTTGAAATCAACAAGTGCCAGAAAAAGGTTTGGTCTTTAAGTGGTTAAACTGACTTAAATTACAGACGGAAGTTCATTCCTTTGATCTAAAACAAAACATTGCAATGTTTATGGTTGGCTCACAAATGTTCTGAAACTTGGCAGAGTGCTTGGAATGTCTTTGAAACTTGGCAGATGGCCTGTTTTTTTTTTTTTCTCTGCACTAGTCACATAGAATCAAGGAAATGTCGGGTTGAGATTGTAAGGGGGTTGGATCGAGATTGCGAACTTTTAACGATTAATCATGCAGCTCTACTATATCTGTCTTCAGAAAACCATTACATTCACAGCCTTCCATTGAAAGCCCTACTAGCATAAAAAAAGATGGGATATAGATGTACTCCTTACAAAATGTAAAGCTATTTTGGTGCCCTGTCTGATGAAGTCATCCTTTGGAAGACCATGGTTGTATCCCTTATTTAATTTGTGGAATGTCAGGGAAAAAAAACATAGTCAGTACATATCTCTAATTCGTGAACATTTCCCCATGTTTCATCCCTTTAAAATGTGCAGAAAAATACCCGTTGATCTGATAAAATCATTGTGCTCCTAACCTGTTTAGGCCACCAACAGAATGCCTTTTGCTGTGCCGAAATCCCAACCAGCTTTATCAGCCCTGCCTGCTGGACGTTAAATTTCCATCTGTGCCTCATCTTCCTCTGTGCTACTCCATATTAATTTCTTTCTCAGAAAAACAATGCTGCTTTAATTCCCCAGAACCTGCCTATGCATTGTGTCCATAGGATGGGCCCAGGGGAGCGGTTTTGTGACTCTGGGGAATGTAACAACGTTGGAAGGAACTGAGCTACCAGCAGCTATCCCTAGAAGAATTTAAAAGCCTGGTGATGTCACAAGCACTGCCCTGGGTTTGGTGAACTTAAAGTGTTATAAACCCACAACAGTAAAGTCTTTATATGCAGTAAAGCATGCTTGTTATACTCACTTTGCAACCTAAGGGACTAATCCTCTGCATTGTGTAAAAAGGCTGTTTCATCCTGTATTCTCTGATCCTCCCCTTTAACTGTCCCCAATCCATCTGCTGATAGAACAGAGCCCTAGGAGGCACTCTGCACATGCTCAGTTTGGTGTGTATTACTATTTTTAATTTTTTTTTTTGGGAGGGTGCATGTGATCAGCACTAGGGGTCGACCGATCTATCGGTTGTGGCCGATATATCGGGCCGATATTTGCCTTTTTTTGATGAATCGGCATCAGCCGATTGTCATGTAAATGAGACCGATATCCGCCCCCTCCCGTCGACGCGGGGAGCTGGCACTAGACTGCGGCCTCCCAGACACTCAGGAGCGCCGCTGTGTCCTTCAGACACAGTGAGAAGGCAGAGCAGCTGATTGACAGGTGCACGTGTGATGACATCATCACAGCGCAACGGGGGCGGGAAATTTGAATCTCCATGTGTGCTGCATTTCATTGACACAGGTAAAGCTGTATTTCCTGGCACTGGTATATGGCTGTATTTCCTGGCACTGGTATATGGCTGTATTTCCTGGCACTGGTATATGGCTGTATTTCCTGGCACTGGTATATGCTGTATTTCCTGGCACTGGTATATGCTGTATTTCCTGGCACTGGTATATGCTGTATTTCCTGGCACTGGTATATGCTGTATTTCCTGGCACTGGTATATGGCCGTATTTCCTGGCACTGGTATATGGCTATATTGAAAGGGCTCTTAAGTGAACCATATACATACAAGAATAAGCACAATTAACTTATATTTTATGAGATGAAGCCGAAAAAAAAAAAAATCGGCCTAACATATCGTCCCAAAAAAATCGGCATCCAATATCGGCATCGGTATCGGCCAGAGAAAAACCCATATCGGTCGACCTCTAATCAGCACAGGGCCAATCAGCACTGTCCAGACAGAATGTCAGGGGTCATGCAACCTCATAGGACAGTCAGAGGAGAATGGAAACTCCTACAAGCTTTAACCAGTGCTTAGCTGGACATTGATCAGGGGCTTGTCCATTAAGGGCGCATGGGCGCCGTCCCCTCTATCCTCGCCACCCTGCATTTTGCCACCCCATCACATCCACATTTTGTAATGCAGGAGGATCGATGTGAGTGCCCCCTGCTTTTTAATTACTGTTTGGCTTGTTTGCCCAAAAAAGTTCCCTAGGGTACTTTCACCATGGTAGTTTCCTGATCCCATGCCTGTTTGATCTCTGTAATGGAGGTCCTGGGAGTCTGGTAAGTAGGGTGTGAAATTGTTTGCCCTTTCTGGTGGAGGATTCTGCATCACCCTACTTTTTTCTACTGGAGTAGCTAATGTGAACACAATCTTTTGCATTTCTTCAACCAATGGACTGTTGAATCTATCTCTGCATCCCAAAGTTACGAACTTATAACTGATGAACTTTTGAACCTTTTTGAACTTTTTTGCACCTGATTTTAATGCTGGATTTGCATCTTATTTTGCTGTTTGCTATTTGCACGAATAATTTATTTGCACTTGGCTTTTTGCGCTAATGCACTTTTTCTAGTCATTGTTCCACATGTGGAATAAGCATTATATATTTTTTGTGAGCGCGTTTTAATATTGGCTATTTATTATAATGCCATAAATAGCACGAGCACTGCTCTGAGGACCATGCAAAAAAAATAAAATAAAATAAGTGGTTTAAAGTGTTAAGCAGTGGTTTAAAGTGTTACTAAACCTAGGACCCTGCATTCATTATATCTGGTCTCCCACAGTACACAGAACATGGAAATGCAATTATTTTAGTTAATATAAACTGCTAAATATCTTTTCTCATCAGCAGTATATAGCAGTCTTGTGACTTCTATCAGTGTCTAGTTAAAGCTTGTAGTAGGAGTTTTCATTCTCCTCTAAATGTCCTATGAGGCTGCAGGACCCCTGACCCTCTGTCTGGACAGTGCTGAAGGGGAGGATCAGAGAAGTCAGGATCAAACAGTCTTTTTACACAATGTGCAAGATTAACCCCTTAGGTTCCACAGGAAATATAACAAGCATGCTTTACTGCATATACAGACTGATTTTATTGTTGTGGGTTTAGTAACACTTTAAAGGATTCACCTAGGCTAAATTTTACATTCTCCAGAAAATCTGCCTAAAAGCCTAGGCAATCAAGAGCTCCAGTAGCTAATAGCTTTTTAAAATCATTAATAATTTTATTGTTTTACCTGTAGGCCATTTGGGTCCCCTCAGAAGCCTAGTTAGCAGCCGTTCTATATATGATTTTCACCTCCTGACTAACAGGGTGCCTAAAGCACAAAGTTTGGGCGTTCGTTCAAATGCCCGTTCAAATGCCCGAACAGCTGAACCTTTGGCTCTTCGCTCGTTACAAGGAGTAATAAAAACAGTTGTTTGCTACAGGAGCAAGTTGAATTAAAATAAAATATATGCTGAGAGATGCTCTAGAGGGGGAGAATTTAGGTTTTGTCTGGGCATAGACTTTTTAATCACGGTCCATTTGAGCAAATGTACTGTATATACCAGCTATTATTCTATCTGTGAAAGTCAATCATTTTTGAGGTCTGGCAAGGCGAAGTCTAGAGATATATGCAAGTATATAGAAAGAAACCTAGCAAAAATCCCATATACATTATTTAAAAGGCTATAAATATGTATACTCTATTGAAAAAGTAATCACGGTATGGAGTTGAAGCGTGCAAACTGTCTTCGATTGGTATATCCTAGTAAATTGCATCTCTGCTTGACACGAGTAATATTGGCTACTGACATCTGCACTATTTTTAAGATATCTGATGGGAAAACCTTCTGGCTGAATCATTCTTCATGGTCTGATCTTATGACTGTTGCATTGTTGATAATGTGTAAAAAGCTTGTGATCCACAGCCGAGAAAGACAAAAATCAAACACAGGAATCTTCATGGTTGAACAAGCTGATATTCATAGGCATGAATCCATTTAGACAATACTAATGGTATATTTGCAGGCTTCAACATGATTGGTGAAAATCCCTCAAATGTGTTTTTGACATCTTAATGAGGGCTGCATATTTTTTCATTCTATTTCACGAAAAGGATATTTTAGGTGTTGTGAATACATTTTTCCTGGCTAGAGGCCATGAAAACATGTTTGGAAGTTGAGGGCCACAAAAGGCTTTGGAAATCTACCAAAACTGTTCTCAATAATGCAGAGTAAATAGATTGTGCTTTTATTATTTAAAACTTTTTCCATTTGATCTGTGTCAGCAGAGATGGAACTGCTAGCTAACCCGTGGGCAGTATAGTTAGATTTTCTAGAACGTGAGTGCATGATAATCTGGGAAAAGTTGAAGGGGGCACAGGTTATAAATCATGGATATAAATGATTTTTATTTTATTTTTTTGTTTAACCAGACTGTTAGATATATGGCTTTATGTACCAGTGAACCAATAAGATTCTAGTTGTCCCTTATCTAAGGGAGAATTAAAAAATGCAAGCTAATTTTGACTGCATGCTGTATGGGGTCCACGGTGTTCTTTCAGATATTATCAACTATATTCTGTTTTAAAAATTAGTTAATACTGTGTAGAATGTATGTGCATAGAGAAACCCATAGCATCCAGGTTGTAGTGGGTCATGGCTCAAGTTTATTTTTCGACTTATGTTATGGTGGGGTGCACCCCCATTTATTTCAATCTAATACCATCTGTACAGGAGTGAATCTCCACAAACATACTCTGCCCATAATTGTTAAAACCAAGATTCACTTTGCTAGGCAGATTTTTTTGCAGACTGCCTGGCTTATAGTTACATAGTTGGCAAGGTTGAATAAGGACAACACTCCATCCAGTTCAACCTGTATTGGTGTTGGGGTGTGTGTGTATGTGTGTAGGAAAATCATTTCCCATATCCATGTATATTGTTTTTGCTAAGATGCCCATCCAAGAATCTTTTAAAACTATCCATACTTCCTGCCAACACCACCAATTATGGAAGAGTTCCACATCCTTACTGCCCTGACAGTGAAAAAACCCCTACATAGCTTAAGGCTAAACAGCTTCTCTTCCAGTCTCATAATGTGGCCCCTTACCCCCCTTTACACTGCCTGGGACTGAACAGTTCCATACTTACTCTGGGATCACCCTTGAGATATTTGTATATCGCTATCATATCTCCTCTTGGGCGTCTCTTCTCCAGGGAGAATAAATTTAGCACTTGTAGTCGTTCCTCATAATTGAGATCCTCCAGTCCCCATATTCATTTAGTTGCCCTTCTCTGGACTCTCTCCAGCTCCAGCATATCCCTTCTGAGAACTGGTGACCAGAACTGGACGGAATATTCCAGATGTGCCCGAACCAGAGTTTTATAAAGTGGCAAAATAATTGTTTTATCTCTGGAGTAAATTCTCTTTTTAATGCATGCTAATATTTTGTTGGCTTTGGTAGCCACAGCTTAACACTGCATGCTATTGCTCAGTCTGTCATATAGAGATGAAATAAAAGCTTCACTGGAGCCATTCCTGGATTACTGGGGGCATTTCAGATAATATAAAGGGCAACCCTGCAGGAATGTCCAGTCAGCAGTGTAAGTCAGATCCAGTTGCTATCCTGCTTTTATTTTCATATGGCATAGGATGTTAAGAGTATGATTTCCAATCTCCTGCCACATAAGAGTCCCAATAAGCAAGAAGCAAATGCTATACTTTCCTAATAGTAAAGCATATAATGATCCTAAAGTGGTCCTAAACGCAAAAGCTTTTTTGTACCTTAATGCATTTAAGGTACCCCTTACTTCCTGTTCTGGCCCCCCATCCCTAAGCACCTCTCACCGACCTAGCACTGTCCCGGCTGTGGCACCACTCTCCCCTCTTACTACTTGTAGTAGCAGGAGCCATAGGCTTCTGCTTCTGTCAGTCAAAATCCTGTGAGGAGGGCGTGGGGGCGTGGCTTATTGCCACTGTGTATGTCTATAGACGCACACAGCTTGTATTGGGAGTGGGCCTGCATGGGGGCCCTCATAGCACATGGCTTGCTAAGGGGGATACTTGGAATAAGAAGGTGCGGACAGCACTGGACCACTGTGTGTAGTATCGTTGCACAGAGCAGAAAAGTATACCATCTTTGTTTATTTTAACAAAAAAAAAAATGAATTTCACTTTATTCTATCCGTGTGCACATACAATATATCTATCTAATGGGAAATCTCTCACTTGCAGTCTCTCTCTCTCTCCGTGTGTGTGTGTGTGTGTGTGTGTGTATATAGTATGTGTATATGTATATTGTATGTGTGTGTGTATATATATATATATAATATATTGCTTGACACCTCTTTTCTGAATAAAAGTGAATATCTAATCTTACAGGGATGAAAGGTAAAAGTACATGACCTGAATTATTTACAATAAAAAAGAGCTTTGTAAATGTTTAACAATAAGCGATTATATATTTTCCCCACATATAATAACATAAGTAAAATATTTACCATGCTATATGACAAGACGGTAATTGATTGTAATCTGACCAAACAAGACATTTCTGCAGAATAGAGCAGCAGTTACAAATGTCTTGTGTGTACATGCCTCTTTTTTCTGTTGCACAATACAGTAGTTCTTACAACAGCTATAACCAGTTGTATTGTTTTGCTCTTTAGCATTCTAGATACATTTTTATGTTCCAAGGCCACATGTTTATTATTACTGTATCAGTAATTTTGTAGAGCGAGAAGCAGGTGTACACATTTGATCCTGACCCTAAACATTCTTCACATGACCCCAGGAAGCAGTGTAGTGGAAATATTCTTAATGTGACCCATACTCTGAGCTTTCCAAGACTCTATCATTTCTTTGTGAGAGTTTATTATTATTATTTGTTGTTTAAACATGTATTTATTTTTAAGGCATTTTACATATTGGCATGTTTTAATTTTATATAGGTAACTGTTAATTTTGGTGTTCCAAGAATTTACCAGTCTATCTTGACCAGATATGAATTAATTTACCCTGCCTTTCCAAAATATTTGTTTTTATTTTAATTAAAATTAAAAAGAGAAGAAAAGTATGCAGACCACTAATAAGCACACTGTGCAGTATGGGGTTCTCTACAGAATGGACCACTCTCCACACATGTTTAAAAAATACAAATATTTTGAATGGGCATTTTGACGCGATATCAGTCGAGAGCACCACCACCAGTTCAGCACATAGGTGACAGGTGCTCTTTGAAATTGCTTGTCTGTCTGTAGCATTAAATCTTTACAGTCTTTTGCTTAGACAGCAAGTATACGGTTTTCTTTACTTAGTTTTGTGGTTGCTCAGACTACAATTAGGCTCTTGAGTGCTTTTTATTTCAGATTTCTAAAATTATAGGTAATTTCTAAATGTATTAAGAAAATGAATTTAATGGATCAGGAACAAGGAACATGGACTGATTGAAATGTAACGGTACAGAAGAGTCTTACTACTAATAGAAGCAAATTTTTCACTTCATTTAAATGGGTGTATTTTTTATTGAATGAAATAGGGCAGATTACTGCCTACAGCAAAGTTGATTTTTATTCTAAATTTAGAATCATGCTCCTTGTAGAGTGGTATTGCAGAAAGAAATATTTAAATTAAGTTAAATGCATTTTTTTCTGGCAGAAAGTGAAGAGTAAAAATGATGTCATACTGGGTGGGGTGTATATGGTAATTCATATAATTATCTAGAGCTGGGTGGATTTGATTTAAATCAAGTCGATTTAAATCACAATTTTAAATCATGATTTAAATCACTAGTAAAAAGGCTTGATTTAAATCAACTCAATTCAAATCATAATTTTTAAAGAGAATCTCTGTCCCACAGCGGCTCCTCCTCTGACCTGCTGTTGACTCACCGACAGTCCCATTCACTTTAATGGGACTGCTGGTGATGCAGCAGTGAGACAAGGTAAGAGACATGGCGACAGCAGGTGAGTGGATGCCATGGTGGATCTGAAATGACAGGGGCTCTTTAACCCCTTCCCTCAGGATCATGTCATATGACATCATAAATTTGAGCCTGGATATCTGAATGGCGCCATTCCTATATCTTTTTTTTCAGCAGGCGATTCTGTGATAAAAGTGGTCTTAGGGGTGGATTTGCCACGAGATCACTTTTATCAGCGGCAGGAGAGGTGCCCCCCTTCTGCCACTTTCCGGTCATCTCCGCCACTTACCGGACCCGCCGGCAGCGGCGGAGATGATCGGTTCCTCTTCCCAAAGTGTCCGTGAACCGGCTCCATAACACGGCAGGGCGGAAATGACGTCACAAGTCACTTCCGCCCAACGGTCTTAAAGGGCCCTTTTTTTTTTTGCAATGTCATTTTTTTCAATTTTTTTTTCTTTTGCATTTTACTGTAAATATGAGATCTGAGGTCTTTTTGACCTCAGATCTCATATTTAAGAGGTCCTGGCATGTGTTTTTCTATTACAAGGATTGTTTACATTTCTTGTAATAGGAATAAAAGTGATAAAACTTTTTTTTTTAAAAAGAAAAACAATGTAAAATTAAAAAGTAAAAATGAAAATAATAAAAAAAAAATGAAAGCGCCACGTATCCGCGAGCTCGTGCGCAGAAGCGATTGCATACGTACGTCCCACCCACATATGGAAACTGTGTTCAAACCACACATGTGAGGTATTGCCGCGATCGTTACAGCGAGAGCAATAATTATAGCACTAGTACTCCTCTGCAACTCAAAACTGCTAACCTGTAGAATTTTTTAACCGTCTCCAATGGAGATTTTTTAGATGCAAAGTTTGTCGCCATTCCGCGAGCAGACGCAATTTTGAAGCATGACATGTTGGGTATCATTTTACTCAGCATAACATTATCTTTCACAATATGGAAAAAAATTGGCCTAACTTTACGGTTTTCTTATTTTTTAAAACTGAATTTTTCCAAAAAAATCACATTGGAAGGCCGCTGCGCAAATACGGTGTGACATAACGTTTTGCAGTGACCGCCATTTTATTCTCTTCGGTGTTAGAACCCCCAAACATTATATATCCTTTTCTAAGTAATTTTATAGCAAAAAAAACCCCTGATTTTAACTTGTAAACACCGAACACAAAAAACAGGATTGGTATGGAAGTGGTTAAATGTAAGGACTTATTCTTGCTGGTAGTTAGAATCTTTAATTTTTGCAAACAAAATGAAGGTTTCCTATTTAGAATAATAAGCTGTCAGGTTAGTAAAACGTTGATATCAGAATCGACTCAATCATACAGTTTGTAGTGTACATAGATTTGCAAAACGATTGGATAAAGGAACATTTCTGAACTTTGTTTTATCTCATGGTTACTGTGAAATTGTGTGAATGCATCAATGCAGTGCATGTTATCACAGCTTGTTACCTATGTGAATTACCTATATGGACTTGTTTCCATAGAACCTACATAGACATGTGGTGTGCTGCAGACCACCACAGACAATTAGAAGTCCCAGTGTTTTTGGACGTTTTTAGATCAATTGGAAAAAGAAAAAAAAAACTCTGACCCTTTAAAAATGCGAAATAACGCTGGTAAAAGCTGAAAAAAACACTGATCAGCTACTGATGTGTTTTTTGGACGTTTTTTTAAAAGTCCTGTTTAGATGAAGCCTAAAAGTCCAGTTTGTGTGAAGTGTCACCAGGCATAAGTTACAAGAAGCTTTGGGCAAACTTGGTTTTAATTAAAGCAGAAATTCAGGCAGGCAGACAGCCGAAAACACAAAAGGAATACATATTAAGGCCTGATTCACACCTATGCAGGCTGCAGTTTGCATATTCCAGGTGCACTTTGCATTTTTCAATACACACTTTTGATCCATTGAAGTCTATGGAACCAAAAAACAGAAAAAAAAGTTCCTGGCCCTTTCCATAAAATGCACACATGTGAATGTGACCCATAGGAAACCATGTTAAATGGACTGTGGTGCATTTATGCAAAACTGAAAACGCACTAAAAAATGCATAGGTGTGAACCAGGCCTTAGGAGCTTTTTTTTACCTGACAAAGGATTTGTATTTTTGTAAGGCCTGGTTCACACCTACGCATTTTTTTAGTGCGTTTTCAGTTTTGCAGAAACACACTACAGTCCATTTAACATGGTTTCCTATAGGTCATGTTCACATCTATGCGTTTTATGAAAAGTGCCAGGGACTTTTTTTCTGGTTTTTGGTTCCATAGACTTCAATGGATCAAAAATGTGTATTGAAAAACGCAAAATGCACCTGGAATATGGATCAACTGCAACCTGCATAGGTGTGAATCATGTTTTAATCCAGTTCTGAGATTTACAGAGCCCTGCCACACAGTTCAGCCAGGCAGAAGACACCACTTTCTTCTTTGTAAACTTTGGAACGGATACAGTGGTGGTCTCTCCAACCCCAGCCTGCTGACTTATTATTATTATTATTATACAGGCTTTATATAGCGCCAACAGTTTGCGCAGAGCATAACAAAATGAAGGCAGACATTACAATTTGGTACAAGAGGAATTGGAGGACCCTGCTCGTTAGAGCTTACAATCTAAGAGGTGGTAGTAGGAGCAGGAGACTAGTGAGGTGATCTCGCTGCTCATTCAGCTCTCTTCCCCTATTAACATATTGTCAACAGATTTTCATGCAGCATACATTATTGGCTCCCAGTCCTGCCCCTTCCTCTTCTAGTCTGATTGGGATTCAGGTGCATTCATAAAAAATGAATAAATAAGTAACTGTATTTATTTGTGTCTTTTATATGTGCCTGGTGATCCACTTTTAGGGCTCATTTTGATGGGTGGTGTTTTCCTACATTCAATGTGCATTTGAAATACACCTCAAACTCATGTCAGCAAAATCCCATTGGGTTTAACAGATCAGCAACTTTGTTTGACCTGTTTTTGTATGGCACTGCTTTGGGTGCAACATTTCCTATCCAGGTGCATTTGAACTGCATGCAAAGCAGGCCAAACTCTTTTTCTTGTGAACTGCTGCATTTTCCATTGAAACACAGCTGCCTGCCTTTGAACGGAGAACAGGGTGTTTGACTAGGTCATCCTAAGGCCTCAAGCACATTGGTGCTGAGGCAGGTACACCATGAATTGGCCATTTGTTTATGCACGGAAGATGCCAAGGTACTGCATGCAGGCAGCCTATATAAATCTATGGAGATCCAATGGGATTGATTTATTAAAGGCGAATAGACTGTGCACTTTGCAAGTGCAGTTGCACTCATTTACCCCAGAGCTTAGTAAATGCGGTGACTCTATGCTTTTTAAGGAATACCTAATCAGGTGCAAGGGAAATAAAAAAAATAAAAAATACAGCATTTTTGCTTGCACATGGTTGGATGATGAAAATCAGCAGAATTTCACCACATTCACTAAGCTCTGGGGAAAATGTCTGCAACTGCACTTGCAAAGTGCACAGTCTATTTGCCATTAGTAAAGCAACCCCAAAGTCTGCATGGACTAAACTGCTCATCCTAATTTGACAGGTGTGCAGATGTGAGTGAGTTGCCCCGAACGCTGCGTCCTATAGACTTACATGGGCTGCTTGTGTCTGTCGGCTCCATGGACTAATGGCAAATTCATAGTATTTGGGTTCCAGTGTGCCTGTGAGACTGAGGTCTAAATATGTATGGATGAAAATAGAAAAGTTTTAGTGTGTTACCATTAGGCTAGGTTCACACTATTGCGAATTCGATGAGGGTTCCCTGCATCAAATTCACAATAGCGGGAGATTTTGACCAGCTCTCTATGGAGCCGGTTCACATATCACTGCTGCGGCTCCTGTGCGTCATTTGGTCTATTTCAGGTCTGAATTCAGCGAAAAATTTGGGCTGAAATCGGACCTGAAACGGTGAACGGGGACGCACCGGATCCCTGCTGGGAGCCGCATATGAAGATGGTGTGAACCCAGCCTTAAAGAAGATATTGAAGATATTTGGGGAGGCACAGTGGTGTAGTGGTTAGCACTTTTGCCTAGCAGTAAAAGGGTCGCTGGTTTGAATCCCAACCACGAAACTACCTGCCTGGAGTTTGCATGTTCTCCCTGTGCCTGCGTGGGTTACCTCCGGGTACACCGGTTTCCTACCACACTCCAAAGACATGCTGGTAGGTTAATTGGATCCTGTCTAAGTTGTCCCTACTATGTGTATGTATGAATGTGAGTTAGGGACCTTAGATTGTAAGCTCCTTGAGGGTAGGGACTGATGTGAATGTACAATGTATGTGTAAAGTGCTGCGTAAATGGACGGCTCTATACAAGTACCTGAAATGAATAAAAATATTTACCATGACAGTGGTATGTGTTTGAATATTTTTTTCAAACACTCAGATGGTGTCCAGTGATCCCATGGAGGATAACAGATAACTGTAATTTCAGTGCCACGACTTACCTAACATGGCACCTATCATATAGCAATGGGCAGAACAGCAAAATAAAAGTCAGATTTGTTTTGAGTGCAAATTTTATCTTCATAGATAGGTGGGTGGTGTTGTACACATATAATATCACACATAAAATATCGCATCAGTTGGCATATGTTTTATATTTAAAATACATAATGTGTAAACTGAGAGTTGGGAATTTAGCTGCACGAGTTTTAATATAGTTTACTGGTACACATCAGCAAGTGAGCACACATAAAACAAACATCTATTTGTAGAGTGAGTCGTCCTTAGTTGTAGGCTGTCAGGAAGTCGCATACCATAGATGAGCTATTTAGAGTCTCATGCAAAGATATCTGACAACACTTGTGTTACTTCAACTAATGTCTGTGTTTATATTAACATTTGTTAAAAATGGCGTGTCCTTTTTGTATTGTTCATACACAATGCAACTTCCTCATTCTGCTATGAAATTTTCATAAAAAGAGGAATTGATTTAGTGAATCTGAACTCCATTTTATATGATACAAAAGTACCCTGAATATTTTGTGAGGAATGTTTTCAGTCTTGGAACTGTATCTGGCTGATACCGCCCCGTGTTACTCCGTTGGCCAGCAGCCGCAGATGATCCAAAGCTAAAAAAAAAAAAAGTCGCTCTCATTCACAAATTGCTGAACTGTAGTACCCAGGCCAGTATCTAACAGATAAGTTATAATGAACAAGCAAACCCTTAACTGTACACTGTATTTTCACTTGATACATAGCCTATTGATACAATTCATTAATGGCAATACAAGCTTGTTGTTGTTGTTGTTGTTATTATATAACTAAGGGCTCATTCACGTGGGCACAGAAAGCTGTACATCTTGAAAGACCAGCGTACCTCTGTGCCTGGGAAGAGCTGGTGTTTGCATACAGCCGTCTGTACAAAACAATGACAGGCTGCGGCTGTAGCTGCACATTTACTTTTACTGTGCAGACACAGATGTGCGCCCCTGGATGTGTCCCTCTATGTAAGCAATCGCTAGGCTGAGGCTACCAGCGTACAACCACAGATTTGTACAGGTGTCTGCATGCAAAAACCTCATTCCCAGGTGCAAAGATAGGCTCCTTTTCCTGGTGTGTACAGCTTTCTGTGTATGAATGAGCCCTTAACGTAGATGAAAGAAAATAATTAAGTTTGCCACATTGGCTTCCAATGGAGACTACACCTGTGCGTTTTAATATACAGTAGGCAGACATAATCCATAGTTGTAACCTTCAGGAAATCTGCCTTGAGAAATGCCATGTGGCCATCACTGGAATGCTGCATGTAGTGACCGCAATGATTCTGCAGGAGATCAGCAGCATTGAAATGCAACAAAGGATGAAAAATAGGTGAAAAAAAAAACAACATATACATATATATTATTAAGGCAGTTGTACTTGGCACAATGATGCTTCTTCTGTTCTTTGGCACAATCTACTTTAAATGAAGCCAACTTAATTTTATTGTTTTGGTAGGCTTACTTTACTGGTTAAAATGGGGAACATGTCATGCCTCTAGAAAGTATATTATAAAAATAATGTTTTTTTTTTTTTTTTTGATAATCGTGTGCAGTACATGCATGTGCAGCTTAAAGCTGAGGTCCGAGGGCTAAAAAAAAATTAAGTCAGCAGCTACACATACAGTAGCTGCTGACTTTTAATATTAGGACACTTACCTGTCCTGGAGTCCAGCGATGTCGGCACCCGCCGCCGATCTTCGGATTATTATATATACATATACAACAAAAAAAAAAGTGGATAAAAAGTAGGAAACAACG
>BLSH010077541.1:746429-766516 GCA_018402905.1 Glandirana rugosa | reverse complement strand
TAGTGCCTATAAAGTGCCTGAAAACTTTCTCCCCTGCAGCCGCAGTGTGAAAGCCCAAGTGCTTTCACACTGGGTCGGTGCGCTTGTAGGACGGGAAAAAAAGTCCTGCAAGCAGCATCTTTTGGGGCGGTGTGCTGAGCAGTGTATATACCACTCCTAAACCCCCCCTGCCATTGGAATGGATGGCCAGCGCTTTGGAAGCGCTGCAACATGGACGCTTTTAACCCCCTCTGGGGGGGTTAAAAGCGTCCCGCTAGCGGCGGCAAAGCGCTGCTTAAACAGCGGTAAAGCGCCACTAAAACTAGCAGTGCTTTACCGCTAACGTACTTGCCGCTCCGGTGTGAAAGGGGTCTTAGGATGAGAGTGATTGCTGACATCACATGTTAGCTATGACCAGCATGCCCTGAACTAATTGGGCTCCATTCACATTGGCGCGTCTCCAAAGTCCGACGACTTCCATTGTGACTTTGATCCAACTTTACATTCTCTGGACCAAAGTTGCATCAAAACTTACACCAAGTAGTGCAGGCACATTGTCACAGTCACTGCGATTTGAACGGGTGCCGTTGAAAAGAATGGGCTGCGACTTGTCAGGTGACATTGATGTCCAAAGTCACATGACAAATTGCACAGTGTGGGTGGACCCTTAAGAATGGCCTATCAGTCTCAAAATTATGGATTGGTCAGGTTTTTTTTTTTTTTCCTGTAAATTCCTTATTTATATTATCTTGTATTAACATACATCTCAGATCTCAGGTTTAGAAAAGATCAAGGTGATTGGTAAGGTTTCTTTTACACAACATGAGTAATGCTTTTTCAGATTTTTTTTTTTCTACGAATGTTTTTTTAAAATGCACCTATGCCAAGATAATTAGCATTAAACCATTTAAATATTCTTAAACCGTAAAAACACTTTGAAACAAACAATCACTTACCTCTGTTGCTGCTTGTAATGTGATGTAATTCATTCACTCTGAAGTCAGGTATCAGCAGGATTCTAACAGCTTGAGGGCTCCTTCACACAAGTAGCATGCACTATTGCACTGCTGCTGATGTACATTGGAACACAGCAGTGCAGTTTTGCATCACACTTTTTTTGTGCTAGTTTTACAAAGAGTCCTATTGGACCATGCTGCCCTGAAAACAAGTACTGCACACCACACTTTCTTTTAGCACACATGACTGCGCAGCGCAATGGTGTGAACTGAACTGATAGGAGACCAGGCTTTCTGCCCACTGCAGCCCAACACATCTGGTGTAAAGGGGATTGCAGGCTGTGCTGTGCCTCCACAATTCTTATAGATACAGAGGTGAATAGGAATGTGTGTAAAATATATTTTACTACTTCTTTTTAATTGCTTTTACTGCTTGTTCAAAATATGTAAATACTTCAATGTTATTATGGTGACGCACCCGTGCTATAGCTCCTATTTAAATAAGAACAAAAACTAAACTAAATTATGGCTGCTACTGTGGTGTAGGTTTAATATACCCTGTGATGTGAATCCAAAAAAAAAAAAAATAGCGCTGCCCCTGTGTTATAATCCATAAAACATGATAATAATCCTCTTATAAACTCATATAAAGCAATTCTACAATATCAATACAATTCACATAAGTGTAAGTATCATTAGTACTCAAAAGTTATTAAGTGCTCCGTGCTTAATAAAATAAAGTGTCCATATATATTGGTGAATCTTGTTCCAGTGAGGTGTCAAAATGATGTGCTCCCCTCCTTTGTTCCCCTACTCACCAGCAATAGATGTAAACAGGCACTGATAGTGTACCAATATATGGTCTCTCCTTAAAGGCTGGGTTCACACTTGTGCAAACACAGACATTGCATGTGATTCACACCACATTGCTGTGCAGATCTGATGCGATGTCTGTGTGATGCAAGTTCAGCCATATAGTTTGTATGGCTGAATTTGCATCGCATTCATATAGAAATGGTACAGGACCCTTTTTTTTATCTACACTGGAATCGGATCGCATGGATGTTCACACCCATGTGATCCATTTCCTGTACCATTTCACAGCTCGCACTGCAATCTGCAAACTGATCTGGAGGTGTCATTAACTTTATATTGATTCCCGCAGCAGTTTGCAGAGGGCAGTGTGAGCAGCCTGTGAGTGACATGCGATGCGGGAATCCGCACTGGAATTGCGCTGGTTCCCACATTGTGTGAACCCAGGCGGACGCCTCCACTTTTAGTAAGATCTCCAGGCAACAATATATGGTTTTCTCAATCACACAGGTGTTGAATGTAGATATGTGATCTCCCCTTTACTCCTCCTCCAGAGTGATCTCCAGACTCAATTCAGCATATGTATCATGTAGGAAAGGATAGGAGAAATCTACATAGCGTGATATTGTTTTATTGTATTAAAACTCAATTGCACTTACATTGGTATAGATCATAAAAGCATGTAAACCACTCCAAATGGCCGCCACGGCGTGCGGGTCAGCTGTATAAACTCGTCACGGACTGTCTCCGCTTCTAACTTTCATTGTTTCAATGTTTCATCAAGCTTATGCTTGATATTTAATTTGTGAAATATTGAATCTTGTCATACTTACAGAAGGCCAGAACTACATAATTTCTTCATTTGTATTGGTATATCTACATCTGAATTGAGGCTGTTTCTTCTCTCACTCCCAACATTTGTGCATGCGTGTGTTTGTCTACATTAGGCCCCTTTCACACGGAGTGGATCCGCTCAGCGGGAGATCGCTCCGTCAATCCCCGATGAGCAGGCGGATGACTGCTCCCTCTCTGCAGGATCAACCTGTCAGAGCCCCGCTATTCTCTATGGACAGATGGAATGAAAACAGATTTGCCTGTCCATTTTCATCCGATCTGCTGGTCGGATGGTAAACGTATCGCCCATACGTTTATTTTAGCGGATCTCGATGGATCGGGTGGCAGACGGCTGTCAGCGGACACATCTCCGCTAACATAGAGGTCTAGAGGTGGTCCGCTCGGATCCGCCTGAAAAACGGACAGGCGTATCCGAGCGGTCCGATCGTGTGAAAGGGGCCTTAAACTGCTGAAAACAATTTGAACTCTCCAGGCATTATGTAAAAGAGCCCATGGTGCCCAGGAAATCCCTGTAGTTACTATGCAGACAGGAACCTGCTTGGCAAAGAGGCCAGTAGATCACCGCTATCACTGTAGTAGCGCCAACAAGCTGGACCAATGTAACAATGCAAAAAATATCATACCTAGAGTTCAGCTTTCAATCACTTTAAGATTGAATTTTTAAAAAAAATAATCATGCTATCAAATATAGCAGGTTTCTCCAATGGGAATACGTGTAACTTACCTGTCAATGCTCCAAGGTGTGTGAGTGAGGCTGCAGTAAGTTCAGGGAGGATATTGAACTAAATCCAGTGACTGTTTTACATTTTAGTTGGTTTAGATTCAAAGTTGTTGAGAAAACAAGCAGGGTAGCTGGAAGAACAAGGTAAATGGCAGGGTAAAAATTAGAGCTAATTAGCAGGTAGACTGTGTTCCTAGAGTCAGATTACATGACAGGTATTCACGTTTGACTGGAGTGTACATTTAAATAAAGAACTTTCAGCTGTAATCACTGCAAGTAAACAGCAAACAGGATTGGAAGCAATTTACCAAGAATCTCTATTTTATCACTTTCTGGATTGAATTATGGCATTTTCTGCTTTGAGGCATCCTTGTTTTTATGACCAGCCATGCTAAGAACTTTGTTTCAGCTCTGCAAATGTGATTTTTATTGCATGTTCATGAGCTTTAGGTAAACATCAAAAGCAACTGTAATTTGGCAACTCCCCTGTACACAGCCTGTGCCAGAGTAAAACTAGTTGCTTATATACACTTCTTCATATTGCTGTTCTTAACAGTTTATCGCTGACCGCTAAAAGTAACTGCTTTTATGAGAGTCATTAATCTTGTTAGAATTTAATTGGTGATAACACTGCTGGTTTAAATGTTTGTAGTGAAACTAGGAAAGAGGCAGTCATGCAAAATACTGGATCTAGACTTCATTTGTAAGGCGGTGGGTGGCATTCTGGGGGGTGTCCTGACAATAGGGGACTATTACAGCCAAACCGACTATATTTTAGTTCTAACACGTTTGTAATTGGCTAGAACAAAGGTAATAATCAATGTGCATATGCTGGCAGTGCAGAATGTAGCCAGCGTTATTTTTATTTATTTCAGGTACTTATATAGCACCATCAATTTATGCAGCTCTTTATATATATATTGTACATTCACATCAGTCCCTACCCTCAAGGAGCTTACAATCTAAGGTTCAACTCACATTAATACATATACTAGGGCCAATTTTAGACAGGATCCAATTAACCTACCACCATGTCTTTGGAGTGTGAGAGGAAGCCAGAGTCCCCGGAGGAAACCCACGCAGGCACAGGGCGAACATGCAAACTCCAGGCAGGTAGTGTCATGGTTGGTATTCGAACCAGCGACCCTTTTGCTGCTAGGTGAAAGTGCTATCTACTACACCAGATGCTAGTGCTGCAGTGGTCACCTCATTTGTCCCTAAAGTTCTCATAGTTCTGATGCATGTTTTCCTGGCCATTAGACCTCTTAGAGCTGCCATACCCTTTTAATTGCATCTAAATAATCTTCTAAACCACTAGTTGTACTTCTGTCCCTTAGCTTTAATTGACTTCTGAGGATTGAGCAGTCATCTTTTCTCTTTACTATAAACCAGGGGTTTCCAAATTTTGGCCCTCCAGTTGTTCAGAAACTACAATTCCCATCATGCCTAGTCATGTCTGTGAATGTAAGAGTTTTACAATGCCTCATGGGATGTGTAGTTCCATAACAGCTGGAGGGCCATAGTTTGGACATCCCTGCTCTAAACCATTGGTCTGCAAACTGTGGCCCTTTGCTTGCCTTTATCTGGCCCTTGAGGCATTATTCCTGCCACTGACACCTAAAATGGGACACTATTTCTTCCACTGACTCCAATCACGGGACATAATTCCTGCCACTGACAAAGATTGGGCATTGCTTACTCCTACTGGGCACACTCTGCCCCCCCTAAGGTCTGGGCTTGGTTCACACTGATGCCGGATGCAGCTTGCAGCAGGGGTCCGGTGAGTCCGTCCTCCGTTTTAGGGCTGAATTTTTGCCTGAATTTGGCCCTAAAATGGAGCCAAAGACACACAGGCCTCCTATGCAAGCCGCTCCGCAGCCGCCACAGAGGTATGTGAACCGGCTCCATAGAGAGTCGGTCACAATCTCCTGTCATGCCAATTAGATGCGGAGAAACCCACATCCAATTTGCACTAGTGTGAACCTAGACTAAAGGACAGTAAATTGACCCTTTAGAAAGTTTGGAGACCCTTGCTCTAAACTACTGATATTTGTAAGGTTTGGACTTTTATTTGATGGCCTGAAAGATGGATATTGCCCAATACTTTGCAGTTAAAGCTGTTATCATTTGACACCATTTATGTATATTTCAAAATGTTTATTTTTCCAAAGTACTTTTTTTCCTGAATTTTCTTTCAATTTATGCAGGCTAATTAGAACAAGCCACTATTCATACTAGGCAATTCGCTTTCATATAATTTATTGTGACATTTTAAGATGTTAAATATAGTGCCTATGAATAATATATTACACAACCAGGCATATGCTGCTTAACTCTTAATAGAAGTTTGCGCACAAAGGTTTTTTTTTTTGTTTTCGAGTCAGCATGGTGTCATTTGGAAAATATTTTAAAAAAATCATCTTGTGTTGAGGATTACAGACACATGAATAATTATACAAATTGCTGTAAGCAAGGTTATAGAAAGAAAGAGTATGTGTGCAGTGGCAATGTATTTAAATGATATGTTTGCAAGTAGGTGAAGTTTGCATAAAATACTTTTTTTTTTTTTTTTTTTTTTTTGTACAGCATTTAGCATAAGATGAATCACCTACTACACCATTAGCCAGCCACAGACAAATATGAATATGGGTTATTAAAATGATTTTTTTTTCTCCTTGATCCTGAGGAATATATGCATTATGCAAATGAGAACTGATTGCATTCCCCCCAACAAGCCTTGTGTGCAACTGTTATATCCTAAGTGATAGGTGTGAGCATATCTTATGAAGTCTGATTGAAAAGCATGTGTATTTCTGCTGCTTGATGAAAAGAGAATGGCGATTAGCAAGATCTCCATATTATGCATTCTGTGATTTCTTTTTTTTCCTTTTATAAAACACATTATAAATTAAATGTGCACTCAAGAAAGAAAATTAATTTTTGCATTTGCAAGTAGGCAGACTATAATGAGCTCCATGATTTCTGTTATTGTGGCGACTTATAGATCTGTGATTAGTTATTTCGTTAACATGTTTGAGAAAACAATTGTTTTTCAACAAATGAATATACCTGGCCTGTTTTCCTTATGTGCTGCAGTGCTATTGTGCGTTTTGAAAATAGGACTGGTGGAATTTTTGTTATAAAGTATATGTGAATGTATTACCTTGCAAAACCTGTGTGTGTGTGTGTGTGTGTGTGTGTGTGTGTGTGTGTAATAAAAACATTTTATAAATACGTTTTTTTTTTTGTTTGTACTCAATCACATCTCTGTTCTCAGCTGCATAAGGAGTTTAGAGAGCCCAGGGTGGAGATACAGCAGCACACTGATCTTTCCAGTAATTAGCTGTGCAGAAGGGTGTGTTACACAAGTCTGATCTATGGAGAACAGGCAGGCTGTTCTCCCAGCACCGCCAGAAAACTGACCACACTGGGATGGATGTGCTCATATGCCTAGCATGATCAGTTTGAAATAGGAAAGCAAGCAGGGGGCTGGCAGGAACAAGTGATTCCCTTATAAAATATGTAAACCTAACATTTCATATTCTTGACATGTTTTGCTATATGAAGAAGTATCCTGTTCTGTTTGTAATGCTTACTTTGTGTGAAACACCAGGTTTTCCTGCCAGTCCCTCTGCTTTACTATTAAAAAGCACAACATGGTCAGTTTTTTTTCTGGCAGTGCCTGCTCTCCTCCACTTATTCGATTCTTGCTGACACCCCTCCCCCTCCCTTACACAGCCATTCACTGGGAAGACTATTGTGCTGCTGCTTCTCCTCCCCTAGCTCTTTAGGCTGCATTCACACCTAAGCTTGGTGTTTTCAGGCAGAAAGTCGCGCAAATTTACCGCGATTTTGCCCGCGACTTATACCGCGATTTGCCACGATTTTGTACAGGTCAAAAGGTCACCAATGTAAAACGCAGAAAAACGCCCAAATCTGCCTGAAAAAAATACTTCAGAACTTGTTTGAGCTTCAGGCATTTTCAGGCTTTTGGCTTCAGGTGTTTTTGAGTGAGGATGTGAACCATCTCCATAGAGAATCATTGATTTTTTTTTCCCCTCCAGCGTTTTGTAGCTTCAGGTTTCAAGCTGCAAAATGCTCAGGTGTGAATGCAACCTCAAGCACCTTATGCAACTGAGAACAGAGGTTGTGTGATAACTTTTAAAATACATATATATATATATATATATATATATATATATATATATACCATTATAAATACATATTTTCCTCTTTTTAAAAGAGGAAAATATGTATTTGTAATGTTTTTATAAGTATACATGCGTTTACCTTTATTTCATTTTTTTAATTGAATTGGCTGTTTTACAAGGGAAGGGTTCACAGATACTTTAATTTGCAGAGATTTCCACTCACTACCTGTTTTGATTGGTTACTATCTCCCCAATGCTACACAGATGGGAAAAAAAAACTGACAGGTGTTGTAACCTTCCCTTACCTTACTCCAAAATAAAAAAAAAGTTTTTCTTCTGTTTAAAAAAACATAACGAACGAAAAACAGATGTTAGCGGACGATCCGCTTACATCAGATGTGCTGACATCTGCTTTTAAACCCTTTTTTTCCCCTCTTAAACCCACTGTATATAGGTGGTTGCTAAGGAGGGGGCCGGACTCCGTGTCCTTAACAACCAATGAGGTTTAACAAGGGGGCCCCCAGATCCCACCCCCCCATGTGAATGGATATCGGGTACATCGTACCCCTACTCATTCATCAAAAAGGCAGTGAAATGTAAAAAAAAAAAAACAAGCTGGTTTTTGACCATTCCTTTATTAATAGCTCTGAGCCGTCTTCTCCTAGTGCCATTCTCTCTGCCGCCGTCTCTCCTAGAGCTGTCTTCTCCCGGTGCCTTCTCTTCTCGCCGCCGTCTCTCCCGCTGCCTTCTCTTCCCACCACCATCTCTCCTGCTGCCTTCTCTTCCTGCTGCCGTCTCTCTCACTACCTCTTCTTCCCACCACCGGTTTCTTCCTCGCCACCGGTTACCCACTAAAAATATAAAAGCCGCTGTTCTTCTGTGGCCGTCTTCCTCCATTGTGTTGTCGTCAGCTTTCTGTCATCTGTTATATAGCCATGGGGCGTGGCCATCAGATGACGTCACCTGGAGAGCCTGCCCCATGTGATGCCACAAGGGGGGATTGTCCTGGTGACATCATCGGATAGCCACGCCCCATGGCTAACAGATGCCAGACAGCGGATGACAACACAATGGAGGAAGAATAGCAGATTTTTTATTTTTAGCTGGTAACTGGCAGCGAGGAAGAAGACGTCAGCGTGGCAGGAAGGGAGGGCATCGGAAGAAACGGCACTGGGAGAAGAAGGCTCGGGAAGAGACGGCATCGGGAGAATACAGTTTATAGCTATTAACAAAGGAATTGTCAAAAACCGGCTCTTGTGGTTTTTTTTTTTTTTTTTTTTTTTTTTTTTACATTTCACTGCCTTTTTGGTGAATGGGTAGGGGTGTGATGTACCCGATTCCCATGGGGGGGGGGGGGTTTGGGATCTGGGGTCCCCCTTATTGAGGCTTCCATATTCTTATAAGCCCCCCTGACAGCCACCAGCCAGGGTTGTCTGGAAGAAGCCCTTGTCCCCATCAACATGGGGGCAAGGTGCTTTGGGGTGGGGGGCTCAGAGCCCCCCGCCCCAAATCACCCACCTCCCATGTTAAAGCCATGCAGCCTGGTATGGTTCAGGAGGGGGGCGCTCACTCGTCCCCTCCCTTTTCTGAGCTGCATGCTCTGATAAGGGTCTCGTATGGACTTTGGGGGGTGACACCACACCATTTTAAAAAAAAAATTGACCTGGTGGGGGTCCCCTCTGAATCCATGCTAGACCCGAAGGACCCTGCTGCACAAGATGACAATGCTGTGGTAATTTTACAGGAGGGCATTTCATTTTTTCATCCTTTCAGAAGAAGACTGTTCACTGCCAAAATCAGCAGATATTTATTACATTATTAGTAAAGTAGTATGTAATGTGTGCAGGTTTATTTTAATGAATCATTTGTTTAGGGTGCCAAGTTTTCATTTTTGCCTATATTTGCACTTTATGTGTGTTAAGCAGCCCTAGTAAAAAGAAAAGTAAATGCACAAAACTACCTGTATCACATGGTTATGTGCAGTTTTAATGCAGCTGCACAACAGGAAATACAGCTTTTGAATTTCTCTTGCTTAACCGTGAATTGAAAAATAAGAAAAACCTGATTACTGTAAATTATAACCATAAAAAATGTGTAATTGTTATTTTATGCATGCCCATAGGTGTGAAAGGACTTTGAGGCCTGATTCACATCTATGCATCTTAGTGCTTTTTGCATTTTGCAGATTTGCACTACAGTCCATTTAACATGGTTTCCTATGGAACATGTTCTTTAGTGCAAATATGCAAAAAGCACGAAAAATGCATGGGTGTGAATCAGGCCTTAAGAAGTGATGGTTAAGTTTTAACCTGGCCAGTACAACACAGAAATGCAATGAGTTCTTAGTTGGATTCCCAAAGCAGACATTTTGTTGGTATTCTTTCTTCCTGGAGGATACAGTTGATAACAGGTACATTTAATTCCAGTATGTGAATTGCTGTGTTCTTCACATTGGGAGTGTTAGTTTAGAAAGCCACTTAAACGAGAAGTATGGGAGTGTTTTTTCTTTTTTTGAATCATACTTACCTAGGTGGATGCAACATCGGTCTCCCAGCTGCTCTACGACTGAGAACTGAGCGATCAAACACCGCTCGGTTCCTAGAGCTCCGTGAACAGACAGTCAGTCACTCTCCGCTCTGCACCCCCCCCCCCCCCCGTGCTCGCTGAGCTGCTGATGCCGGTCCGGGCATGTGGGCGGATCCCAACCATATGGTCTCGATCTTTCCCAAGCCAAGACCGGCTCTGTGATGTCTGCCGACAGTGTGCTTCAGCCCTCTGTCTACTGAAAATGGGTCACAGGAGCGTAGAACCAACAGGAGAAGTACAGCCAAATGAGCTTTAGCTATACCTCTCCTTTAATGGTTACTCTGCATAGATTTAGTTTATCCATATAGTATGCAGCATGCCGTTATGATAGCCTCATGATACATGGCCATACAGTCCAGATGGGGTTTGAAGAAAGGTTTGCTCAAATGGAAATCCGTATACTAGGCAGCTGCCAGGTCACCTGGGGTCAGGTGACAGATGCACGCCGTTGGGGTAGGGGCGCACTGCTATGGATGTGGACCCTTTGGCTGACTGCTGCGGACAGGGCTCTGGGTGATTCAGGAAAGCAGGTCCCCCTGAGTACCCGCATGGTTCCCACAGGGAGCTAGAGCATAAGATTTCCCAGGGCATGGAGTTTAAGTGCCAGCAGGTATTCACCAGAGCCTCTGATGGTGAGAATGGACTACGGTGCAGCACACTCTGGGTCACAGCCCCCAAGGTCTCTCAGCTCACGTTCAAGGCTGGTTTTGGGTGGACAGGAAGCAGAGAGGAAGCAGCAGGTCAGGGCTACAAGGGATGGCCGGGAAGGCACGCCAAGGGTCAGGGCAACGAACAGACAGGAATAGTCAGAACACACCAAGGGTCAGGCCAACAAGCAGACAGGAATAGACGGAACACGCCAAGGGTCGGGGTATCTGTTCCCTGCTGAGGGAAGATTACTTAAGGACACAGGTGAGAGGTGCACAGTCTCTAAGCTGAACACAAGTAGAGAGGTAAGCAGACAGGACATGAAGTGTTACTGCAGATTCATGACAGCAGCCTTGTACCTTTTAGACCCCTTTCACACTAGAGCGCCGCTAAAACACTGGTTGTTTTTGCGGCGCTTAAGCATCGCTTTTCGGGCGCTAGTGTTTTCTTTTTTTTTAAAGTTACGTGACAGCGTGACCTTAAATAGTTAAAAAAAATACCTGTTTTGCGGCGCTTTCAAATCGCTTTTAGGGTCAGTTTACACCACATGCGGTCCAGTGCGTTTTTTATGCATCAAAAGCGCATGGAAAGTAAGTTATATGGTTTTCAATGGCATAGTTCACACCAGGGCGGTCAGTTTCAGTGCGTTCCAGAAAAGAAAAGTAGAACATGCTGCATTTTTTCTGCACTGAACTGCACTGGAATGCGGTAAAACGCATCAAAAACGCACTGCAACACACCAAAAATGCACTGGAATACACATGTCCTTATTTAAGGTTATTAGAAAAGGAGGGGGAAAAATGCACCAGAAAGCATCAAAAACGCGCATGCAAAAAAGCACCCGGAATGCATTTTGGACAGCGTTTCTATGGTGTGAACTGGCCCTTAAGGCACTTTGGAAATGCTGCCCATTCATTGCAATAGGAAGGGGCATTATAAATAGCGCTCTCAGCCCGCCCCAAAGATGCTGCTTGCAGGACTTTTCCTAATGTCCCGCAAGCGCACCGCCCCAGTGTAAAAGCACACACTGCAATGAATGGGAGGCAGTTTTCAGGCGCATTTCAGAGGCTATTTCTAGCGCTAAAATGCCTGACGACTGCCACAGTGTGAAAGAGGTCTTAAAGTAGAATTAAATTCTCAAACCCTGACAGGTAGAATTTATATGGCCAAAGAGACCCTATTGGTCTCTTCTGTCATTACTGCTTCCCCCTGCCTGTCACATTAATGTATTCTGAGCCACTTAATGCTTTGGCACTGCACTGTGCTGTACCATCTAAATTATTTAACATTTTAATTATTTTGATTAGTTTTATGACACTTTCCACTGTTTAGGTTTTTGTGTAAAGCTGGATTTCTTTGATGATCATGTCTGCTCGTTTACATCTGGTATGGGCATTTGTTTCTCACATAGGTGTGATGAGAGACTAGCTCGACAGACTATGTCACGCATAATGCACTATCCCCTTCCAGCGAACTCCTCATTGTACCTGTATGCTGTTTTTTCATTAGGTAGTCTTCAGGATGTGCAACCATCCAAGTTCATTCTTTGTGTATACAAGTGCGAGCTAAGCTAGCACTCTGTCATTATCCGCATCCTGCGGTGTGCTGGTGTGATTCCCATTCCCATGCGCATGCATGGGGTGACGCCATTGCATCCTGGCCAGTAAAGCAGCAGAGAAGTCTATACCTGGGAGGAAGTCCAAGAGAGGATAGCAGCTTCTTTGACAACCAGGAGGGCTGACACCGCCATGCTGGAAGGGATCATTTTTTGCAGGTAAGGCAGAGGGATTGATGGCCTGAAGGGTGAGCGGGGGAGAGAGAAGGGGGAATATGAGCTCTGGAAATAGCTGCTTGAGTAGGGACCCCAGCGCCTTACTGCAAAAACACCTACTGCGATGTTCAGGGAAGCCAGACCTTGTCAAACTTCCGGGGGTATCCTTTGTTAAGGTACGTCAACTTATACATTGGTAAGGCAGCATCTACCATCAACTCCCAGGACATCACAGTGGGAGAGCAAGTGGAGGACAATTTTCACAATAATTCTTTCTTAGCATAATATAACAGAAAATAAATCAGTAATTTTGTATGATGTGGCTACTACTCATCACCATGTATACCCAATAAGACCAGTTCAAGGATCACTGGAAGGTTCAACTGAAGCTTAGAATTTAGAAAGTCAAAGGTCCTCCGACCAAAACTGAGAGAAAGAAAAGATTTAACTCAGTTTTAAGGTCCCATACATGAAGACCTCTTTTTGTTCTTCAATAAGTTCTCCATAAAGAGCAAATGGTATTCGCTTTTCCATTAATTAAACTATAGTTTGTAATCAGTAGGAATTTCCGCATTTCTCAAACAACTATTCAGACTATTCAGTGTTTGGAGTTCATGTGTTTATCTGGTTGTGGCCTTCTTTTATGTTGTGTATCATTCTAAATAGTGCTTGGGAGTGGATTTTGCATTTGTGGACCCTTGTCTGTGGCAACATTAAAAAAAGCATCATCAAAGCCGCATAACATTTACAATTTGTTTGTTTCAGCTTTCAATTTGTCTAGTCTGTTGAACCCTGAATGAGTCCATATACACCATGATGGTGAACTGTGGGTTGTAAAATCCAGTTGTTTGGTGTGCAGAGCTTCTATGAGCTGTCTTCATCAGCCTTGTATGCCTATGGCAATTGTTAATCCATTTCTTTTCTGCACCCAGGGATACATTGAGCAGGCATGATTAAACTGTTTTTCTTTTTACCCCTTAGTGAACCAAAATATCAGGTAGGGAAGAATAACCATGTTTATCAATTTGTATGATGTCCTTGCACGTTTAAAACTTCAAGATAGCAATATACTGGTTTATGAGAATAATCCTATTCTGTTTAAATGTCAAAATATGGTTGTCAGAGCAACCAGCTACAAAGTTACACAACATAAACCATATTCTGCTTTTATTCTTAGCCGTATTAAATTATTTTCTGTTTACAAGTGCTGGAACATTATAATCATTATTTGAAAATATACCTACCTTGGTTAAGACATTTATTGCACTTATATATTATTGTTTGTAATGGCTTTTGGTATTATGGAATGATTTAGTAAATTATATTGAAGTATGCTTTTTAACAATTTCCTCCTCTGTTCTTAGGAGAACATGCATATTTTTTCCATTAAGAGACAATTGAGGACACTCTTATGCTGGCAGATATCATCTAGTTGTGCATTCTTTTCATTGTTTGGTTGACAACAAAGCATTGAGTTGATATTTTTGTTGCAGCATTTTACACAATTTATGGGTTGTGCCTTTGTTGTCCAAAAATGGGTAATATTGTAATTGAAAGATTTTATTGTTCTAATTCTTTGTGTTTTGTTCTAGTTAAATTGAATAGTATGTTGGTTGTTTCAATATGACCTATAAATACAGTATCTCACAAAAGTGAGTAAACCCCTCACATTTTTGTAAATATTTTATTCTATCTTTTCATGTGACAACACTGAAGAAATGACACTTTGCTACAATGTAAAGTAGTGAGTGTACACCTTGTATAACAGTATAAATTTGCTGTCACCTCAAAATAACTCAACACACAGCCATTAATGTCTAAACCGCTGGCAACAAAAGTGAGTACACCCCTAAGTGAAAATGTCCAAATTGGGCCCAATTAGTCCATTTTCCCTCCCCGGTGTCATGTGACTCATTAGCATTACAAGGTCTCAGGTGTGAATGGGGAGCAGGTGTGTTAAATTTGGTGTTATCGCTCTCACTCTCTCATACTGGTCGCTGGAAGTTCACCATGGCACCTCATGGCAAAGAACTCTCTGAGAATCTGAAAAAAAGAATTGTTGCTCTCCATAAATATGGCCTAGGCTATAAGAAGATTGCCAAGACCATGAAACTGAGCTGCAGCACAGTGGCCAAGACCATACAGCAGTTTAACAGGACAGGTTCCACTCTGAACAGGCCTCGCCATGGTTGACCAAAGAAGTTGAGTGCACATGCTCAGCGTCCCATCCATAGGATATCTTTGAGCTGCCAGCATTGCTGCAGAGGTGGAAGGGGTGGAGGGTCAGCTGTCAGCGCTCAGACCATACGCCGCACACTGCATCAAATTGGTCTGCATGGCTGTCATCCCAGAAGGAAGCCTCTTCTAAAGATGATGCACAAGAAAGCCCGTAAACAGTTTGCTGAAGACAAGCAGACTAAGGACATGGATTACTGGAACCATGTCCTGTGGTCTGATGAGGCCAAGATAAACTTATTTGGCTCAGATGGTTTCAAGCGTGTGAGGTGGCAACCAGGTGAGGAGTACAAAGACAAGTGTGTCTTGCCTACAGTCAAGCATGGTGGTGGGAGTGTCATGGTCTGGGGCTGCATGAGTGCTGCCGGCGTTGGGGAGCTACAGTTCATTGAGGGAACCATGAATGCCAACATGTACTGTGACATACTGAAGCAGAGCATGATCCCCCTCCCTTCAGAGACTGGGCTGCAGGGCAGTATTCCAACATAACGACCCCAAACACACCTCCAAGACGACCACTGCCTTGCTAAAGAAACTGAGGGTAAAGGTGATAGACTGGCCAAGCATGTCTCCAGACCTAAACACTATTGAGCATCTATGGGGCATCCTCAAATGGAAGGTGGAGGATTGCAAGATTTCTAACATCCACCAGCTCGGTGATGTCGTCATAGAGGACTGGAAGAGGACTTCAATGGAAACCTGTGATGCTCTGGTGAACTCCATGCCCAAGAGGGTTAAGACTGTGTTGGAAAATAATGGTGGCCACACAAAATGTTGACACTTTAGGCCCAATTTGGTCATTTTCACTTAGGGGTGTACTCACTTTTTTTGTCTGCAGTTTAGACATTAATGGCTGTGTGTTGAGTTAATTTTAAGGGACAGCAAATGTACACTGTTATACAAGCTGTACACTCACTACTTTGCATTGTAGCAAAGTGTCATTTCTTCAGTGTTGTCACATGAAAAGATAGAATAAAATATTTACAAAAATGTGAGGGGTGTACTCACTTTTGTGAGATGCTGTATGTTCTTAAAGTTTTTTTTTTTTTTCCCCAAATAGTGTTAATTTTCTTAAAGGATAAGTTCACCTTCAGGAGCATGTTACACATTACACCTATATATAGGGTGTAACGTGCTCCAACCGTTCTCTCCCGTGACAGCGGGCGGGGGTTCTTCTAGGAACAGATTCCTGCATCCACGCAAGTGATGTGGATGCTGGAATCTCCCCCATTGTATTATTGTATTCTGACAGCGGGACTCCACCAATCCATCCCCCCTCCCATCAGATTACACTGACCAGTGCTGCCGAAATTCAGCTGATGTTTGTTGCATTAATTTAGTCTGGAACTTGAAGTAAACTTGAAGGGCATTTTCACTTTTGCATTCAAATTTGAGAAAAAAAAAAAAAAACTGTTTGCTATATTTTCGATTCACAATTTGCACCATGTATGGTACATACTATTATTTATTTTTTTGCGGGGTTGAATGAAAAAAACTGTCCGCTCTGATCGGAGCTGTTGTACTAGCCATGCGAGGTTAGTTCAATGATCTCCCCTGCGGAGCTGTTGGGTTCTGACAAGGGGACGCCCCCTCCCCCCACCAGAACACTCCAATCAGCTCTCTGCTATTAGCTGAGAGTGCTGATCGAGAGTCAGTCAGATGCTGGTTTTCCAGCATGCACGCCCGACAGAGGCTGGCCAAACTGGCATGCTTCTATCGGACAGACTGACATACACATGGGCTAAATGTTGGGCATTTTCCACTTTTGAACCGGCCGTTGTTTCCCATCATTCGGCCCATGTGTACCCAGCTTTGCAGTTGCTCTATCCCCACGTCAGACCTCATTACCATACAGTGCAGATGGGCGGTTTCCAAATGTTTTAACCCTTTGTTAGGACAGTGTTCCAATTTAGTTTACAGCTGATAATGAGGAATGGCAAACGCAGTACAAACTGGGTTCATTTTGTTAAACCTTACTCCAAACCCCCCTCCTACAAAGCAGTAAGCGCATGTAAGGATTTTTCAGCAAGTGAAATGCACTTAAAAAGGTAACCAGCAATTTCAAAATGTTTGTTTTAAGTGATATGTTAACAGGAACATGTAACAAATCTAAAGAGATGTTTTGGCAATTTGGCTGCCAAAGTGGAAATACACTTTAAGCCTTTGCTAGTGCATTAGGAAGTTTTGAAGGCAGTGGGTTTTTACATTTTATATAATAAATTGGTGGGCTGTGGATGGCGTGTTTGCATATGATCTAAAAGGTTTGCTTTACGCCATTTAGTCACTGCCTTTTATTGTAATGTCTGACCAGGTGTTCAAGTCTCACCATGGATAGGAGTATTCGCATATATCCAGTATTATAACACATTACATGTGCTTGGCTATATATGCATTACCCCATGCCTCTTAATATGATCACTTTGAAGAAACTCCAGTTTGCTTTCATGGTAAACACAGTTTCATATTTCATCAATGACCTCTTTCTATAAGCTTGTTTTTCAAGTTGCATAATCTGTGTGACACAGTTGGCTGTCGTGGTCTTTTTATTAGTTGAACCTCCCACTCTGTACGTCAGTATAATAGAGTATTTTGTAGCAGACATTCAGCAATTTTCACACTAGCAGCCTGTGCTAGAGAATAGACGTTTTATTTGTCCGATATCCTATAACCCTTTAGCTTTTAAGTGAATCCCTATATGTGTTTAGATACGATTGTGTGAAAGGGTTAGGGAACAATATAGCTTTATTATTTATTCTTCTGGAAATGGCAACAGGATGCCAATAAAAATAAAGATATTCTAATCCTGCCTGTAGTTTCCAGTATGGGAGAGACCAAACTAGTAACTTGGTTGCCAAGTGACAAAACTTCATAAGAAATTATTCCATTCACTGAGCCAGCTGCTAAGCCTTGACCATGTTCTTACTAATAAAACATTGTAACCGTATGGTGGATAAGTACATGTAACCGAGAACATTTCTAAGGTTTACAAGAAATGATTATACAGTTGGCACACAACTACAATATTTTTCACTAAAGAAAAAAAAGTAAAACATGTCATTTATTGACAATAACACATGGCCAACTGTGTGTGTGTCTCTCTCTCTCTCGCGCTCTCTCTCTCTCGCTATATATAGATAGATAGATAGATAGATAGATAGATAGATAGATAGATATAGAAATCTATCTATCTCTCAAGTGGGAATTGCCTTCCCTCGGAAAAGGTAGTCCAGACAGCAGGTCTTTCTTAAAAGATGACTTGTAGCTAGTTTTATTTAAAAGGTTGCATTAAAAATCAAAGAAACAAAACCAAACATAAATCCTTGCCACCCAGGCTCTTACTAAACATTTACAGGTTCCTAACTCAGAGGTGAAGGGCTTCTCCCAGTCAGCCACAAAACAAAGATAGTGCAAACCTTTTGTTTCAGTCACAAAGCAAAACTTCAGATCAAGCTCTCTTGGGTTCTTGGCTTCCCGAGTCCCAGGCCAGAGCAAACCTTTGCTCTACTCCTGCTTATTTATACCACCTGTTGGTGGACCACAAAATCTGGTCCGGAACCAACCCTGCTAAGATGGCTGGTAACACCTGGACTGGATTTTCCCTTAGTTCACTGCAAATGAACACATGCAAGGTGAAACATAATGTCCATCGATCACTTTTATAATGTGTATATATATAGGTGTGTGTGTGTGTGTGTGTGTGTATATATATATATAATGTGATTTTTTTTTTTTGGTACCCTTGCAGCTCATTGATAAAAAATAAATAAATGCAAATCTTTTTGCAGGTAAAAAAATTTTCATTCCTTATTTTTTGTATTAGGAACCTGTAAAGCATTACACCAGCAATCAGGAGACCACTGTTGCCATGCAGATCTCCTCCACACTGTAGGTGTATCTGCTTACCCCTACATCCCGTGCGGGTAAGCCAATACTCCCTGACAGGAAGACTCAATGAACTACCACAGCTCTCCACAGTGCCTAAGGTTGTCGGGACTTGTAGTTCATTCATACATAGAGCTTTGTGTATAAATGACATGGTCATGTGGGAGGAGCCCCGCAGGGCCCTGCTGCTTTCAAAAACTGACAGCTTATACTGGGAACTTCTCGTACTGCTACCATAGGGAACGGGGGGGGGGGGGCAATCAGGTGGCGGCTGCAGTACTGGGAACATGTTGCATGTTCAATCCCTAAAATCGTGTGGAACATGTTCCCAAAGGTGAACGTATTTAAAGAATTGTCTCATGCATACCTGCGTGTCTTTGGTATGTACAAGTGTAGGATGAAGGTAAAGTACGAAAATAGATTATTGCTGATTTTACAAAGATACTCCAAAATGGTCTGGACAGTTGTGGTGTTACCCTTAGGAAAGCTTATAAATAGATCAGTAATATTTCTGTTTTTTGTAATTCGTATCACACAAAGAAGAAAAGTAGTCACCCTGCTATTTGGAGAAAGCAAGGGAGAGAGTCGGTTGTGGAGTTTAGTAGGGAAAATGTATAGACCTGCAGGTTGAAGCTAAAGGCTATGATACCATCTTCAAGCAGCTTGATGTTATTTTGAATACAGTTGCAATTATCATGAAGTATGATAAAGTTCAACTTTTCAGGAAAATTACCTATTCAGTCAAGGGGCTCCAGCAGGTTAAAAAAACTGTTCAGCTTTGAAAAATTCTGTAGGACTTTTGTGTCAGCCAGGGAGGAGAGAGAAGAGAGAGCTGAGGAGTCATGTGAATGCCAGGAGATGCTCTGTTATAAGGTATAATGTGCAATTTTTTTTTTTACATAAAACAGACACAGAGGCACATAATGTTAATTTACAGAGGGGATGGTATGTTTACAGTGTATTTATGATAGCAGCAGGAGGGGAGGACTGGGGAGTGGACAGAGCTGACAGGCATGCAGGGGAGGGGCGAGAGGACAGGGGGAGAGCAGAGAGGAAACACAGTGGATGACAAAACAAAACAAAGGTCACTGTCCACCACCTATAACTGGCCACTACAGCAAGGAGCTATGGAGGGGCATCCACAAACAAAAAACACAGAATTCCAAGCTCAACTTACCGGTACACGAAGGTAACACTTCGGAGAGTATATATCTCAATCCTGACGTCATATGTCCCTCGGAACTGCTCCGGACGTCGAATACGTACGTGAACGTTTACACACATTGGTTAGGGGACGGAAAATTTGCGATGACAATCTGTCCACTTAAACAAACCACCGTCTGACCAGCCATTCAACTCGAACCTTAAGACACAAAAAACAAACACCTACGGGGAGGTATCGAGGAACGACATCACCGGTCAATATCCACCACCTGTCACTGGAAACAAAACAAAACAGTAGGTGACACAAAGGAGAGACGAGAGGGGGA
>BLSH010077541.1:718097-746062 GCA_018402905.1 Glandirana rugosa | reverse complement strand
GGAGAGCAGAGAGGAAACACAGTGGATGACAAAGGCACATAAACTGACCACAGTGTCAGGGCTCAGCAGCAATGATAATTGTGTTCAGTTTACAGGGGAAAGGGCAGAACCAGGCAGGATCAGCCAGGTATTTTATATGATACAGGGGGCCAAATTACACAACACAAACACTGTGTTGTTATTCATGCTTTAAGGGAATGGGATATGTTTTTTTATTTATTTTTTGTTCTTTTTAGGGTAACAAACACCTTAAATCCCCTTCAGCCAAAACATATTTTTTGGCATAGAGTGGGACAGGTTGGTCTGTTGGATGTTTATTACAGTCATTGTCCCTATCAAACAGATTTCTCATGTGCTTTCAAGAAATGATGGGTAATATCTTCAATGGAAGTGAATGGAATGCAATGAAAAACATTAGGTTACAACTTCTAGCAATGTTTTTTATTGTTGCCTGTGACCTCCTCTCCCAGTAGCAACCAATTCCCTTAATTTCGTCGGTGTCACAAGGACAGGAAGTGAGGGAAAATGTCTGCAGCGTGGTCATATATAGAAATTAAAACCTGGTAACTCTTCCCCATGCAATCTAAAATTTGGCTGTAAGCATGTCAGCGTTGATCCCCATAGTTGAAGGACCACCAATGTGCTGGTGATAGCAGTCTCTAAGAAACTATCTCTTTAGCAAAATCAAGACCATATCAACAAGGATCTGGTTCTTCTGGATCTCATATACTCTGACAAAAATGGGTGAATCATGGCAAAATGGAAAATTGTATCTATCCACCATTAAGGCATGTACAGTAAACGGTGGCCCATGCTTATAATTCACCTGGTTTATGCAACACAAGTTGCTTGTTTTGCCTCCCTATAGTTTACTAACCATGTGTAAAAGTTGGAAATTTCAATTTGGGGTTCAAAGACCGCAAAAGCTCCTACATCTTTATACTGGGAATTATAACGCCTGTCTGAGTAGAGGTTTATTGTAATTGGTCTCTCTAATCCTAGGAGAGCAACATAGTCTGATTCAAATGCTGTTCCTAAAACTGAACCAAGTACAAACAACATTCTATAGTTAATATAGTTTAGCATTGGCCATGTTGCAGAATGTCATCCTTTGCTCTGCTGAAGTCTAGTATAGAGTGGTACTCATTTAAAGTAGCTCTAATGTCATCATTGAGTTTCTTCTCAAAAAACAAAACAAAAAAAACACTCCTAACCTCTGCCTGCTTTCTATAAGCAAGGTGATGCGGTATAATTACTGTGTTCTAGGGCAGACTGCCATTCTGCAGAAGTAGCTCTCGCTTTTCACATTCTTGCTGTCAGTGCTGAGAAATTTGCAATGAAAAATGTATCTTTCTTGGTGTCTTTTATTTACAACACCTTTTGCAAAAATCTGCATAGACACTCATTACAGTTTTCCTAAAATAGGGCATTTTTAAAAAAAATGAATTGTTGCATGTTTCTCCCTGTTCATTATAATGCATATTTGTAGCAATGGTTCAGTTATCTGGCTCTGCATTCTAAACCTTACAACAAAAGACAAATCAGTAAATGGCGAAAATGCTATTTAGCCAGCAGATCTAAAAATGAAGTGGTTGCTGCCTCTAATTGTGCCTTTTATTACCAAGTTAAATAGACTTGTTACTAAAAGAAAATATAACCTATATGTTCTGCCGACCATACGTGGATCAAAATTTGGTAGATTCAGCAGAGACCGGCTGAAATTCGATCCATATATGAGCACCCTGGTTGTGCAGAAGTCCTTCTACCAATTGACTTCTATACAACCACACTGTTGGGGTTTTCCTCATCCAGAAACACTGATTGTTTTCTAAGAGCGGGGAAGCACAGTAGCTCAGCGGTAGTGATTGCCACATCCACCTCAAATGTGTAGATGGGGGAATCGGCACATTGTTTTTTTTCATTCAACCCCTGGTTGTTTGAAAAAAATGTATAATGTATGGCCTGCCTTCGTTTCACAAGCTTACTAACGTTTCTTCTGAAATCAGGTTACCTACTCAATAGGTCACACATTTGAAAACACACTGCTTTGCCAGAGGCATTAAAGAAGGTCAGTCCCCCCTTTATTGCCTCTACTCCACTGGCAGCGGCATTTTGGTGCAGTACATCTGCACACACGCAGAAAATTTCCCACGCATGCTCAAAGATGGCAAAGGTTTGGGACTTTCAGAATTGCTATCTTTGTGCATGGGCAGGGAAGCCCATGCATGCACAGATGTGCTGCAGGGGTCACTTGGGAGCCAACACTGTGCATGCGGAAGGGGGGTAGGGAAGGGGGGCGGTGGGGGTTGGAATTACAAACATCACTCTTGCCTATGTTTATATCCAGTTGTGAGGGAAGGGGACGAGGCAGGGAAACAAGACCTTTATTTAAGGGTGCAAGTCAACTTTAAGCTGTGAAAAAAAATATTTATTTGTTACTGAGGAGGAAGATGGTGCCACTGCTAGCCCTTTGTAACACAAATACAATAGAGCTATTGCCCCAGTAGGATCACTACATGAGATGCTCTGTGTAGCAGTAACATCTTTTAAAATGTGTAATTAATATAGGTTGTATTACTAAGTGATTTTATGAATTGGTTCTCTTTTAAATGTTCAGATTTGAAGGGGATGGAAAAAATATATATCTGTAAGTCTTAGTAATCTATGTTTTGTACTCCCTTTCAAAACCTTTTGTTTCACACCTTTCACTGGTTCAAACTTCATTGTGACTCTCTTGAAAACATGACTCATTTTAAATTGGCATGCGTATTGTATTAAATGCTAAAGCAATTAAGACTACATCTGTAGGTGGCAGGGTTATTGGTCATCTAATCATTTTCAGAGCTGCAGCTATTATCTGTTGGTTTCTTTATCTAACAATATAATGATGCCAGAATGATGGGCTTCTTGATTCAGTTCATTGACATTTGTGCTTGTCTAACATAGGCTAGGTCAGAAAGCGCCCTGAAATACATTGCAGCATCAGGCGGAATAATATTTCTTTACAAGAACTGTATAAGTGGGAAATTAGTAAAGGTTTTTTTTCTTAGGATATTTAAAAACTGTTTTATAGGGGTCTCTTGCCTAAGACTCCATTTACACCTGAGCGTATCGATTTACTGGTGTTTTTTAAGCTTTTTTGCCGCTTTTTACAAGCTTGTTTAAAGCGTTTTAGAAGCGTATTACAAGCATTTTACAGCTTCAGGCATTTTTGTTTTGCCAATAGATAGCACTAGGGGGAGGAGAGGGGGTGGAGAGCTGCTATGTGAGCAGAAAACGCTTGTAAAATGCTCAAGTCAGTTGTTTTTATTTGGCTCCATTCACACCTTGGCGTTCCATTTTGCGAGCAAAATCGCTGCAATTCAGCCTGCGATTTGAAAATGCCACAAATCGCGGTATGCCCTTGCAGTCCCCGCTATTTTGAATGGCACCAAATCACGGCGGTTTCGGCCGCTGAATCACGGTAAAAACGCGTAGGCAGAATCACAGGTTGCCCGATGCCCAAAAAAGTACAAGAGCTTCTTTTTGGTGTCGGGCATCCCACAATTCTACCCGTGCATTTTTACCGCGATTCAGTGGTCGAAATTTGCAGCAAAATCATGCCGCAATTTGGTGCCATTCAAAATAGCGGGGATCGCAAGGGCGTCCCATGATTTGCAGCATTTCCGAATCACGGGCAGAATCGTGGCGATTCCGCCCACAAAACAGAACGCCATAGTGTCTATGGGGCCAAAAACACTTGTAATCTGCCAAAAAGAAGCTTCAGGCAACAGAACGCTCACATGTGAATAAGGGCCATTGAAATTAATGGGATTTAGCTTGTTGAGCATTTTAGAGCTACAAGCTTCAAAGCAGAAAATTGCTCAGGTGTGAACGGGACCTAAAAACAGTGCCTAAACATGACTAACCGTTACTATAAGATTATATGGTGCCACCTATGTTGTTGGCAATGGTACAGAAAACAACAGGAGAAAAAGCAAGAAGACCAGCTAATGATGTCTGGGAAGCAACCACTATTCTAGGGTTACTTTGATCTGTTTGTTCTGTTTGGCTCCTTTACGGGGCAGTTGGTACAGTGCCGCCTACATAAGTAAATACAGTGATTTTCTGTTTTTACCCTAACTTCTGTATATGTGACATTCACTCATTGTATTATATTAGCACATACCTTTTTTGTGAGATCACAAGTATAATTGTCAATTGTGGCCTACATAACTTTGTTAGGAAATCCTAAAATTGAACATTATATGTACCGCAGAGATTTGAGATGAATCTATAAAGTTCTACAAATAGTACAGTTGGTTTAAGTTGCCAAAGGCACATTTTTGTAGTTGCTATGACAACTATGGCACAACACTTGATTACATAAATAAATGTCAAATATCTAAAAAGAATTTCTCGCAGTTGTAAAGTAAGATGTCCGATTGAAAAATGTTATAAAATGTGTCAGTAATTGGGATTCACAACATGCCAAGACTGATCACTGTATACCTAATGTAGACTTTTAAAAATGACAAAATAAAAAGTTCCCATACCATTCCCATTATTCAGGTTTTAGGAAATATATTTTTTAATGACAGCAATTTTCCTTTGAATCTAGATTTGGCAGCACCTAAACTAGAAAGTTCACCGCCATTTTTTTTCTAGTTTTGTACATTTTGAAAGATTTTTGGCCTGTATATTACTAAGTTTGGAAGTGTATGTAATTATTTTAATGTTCAATAAAGTTTTTTTTTTTTAAACATAAACATTAGCATAATTCACTTGTTTCCAAACTCCACAGGCGCAAAATGTTGATTTTTTTTTTTTCCTCCTGCTACTAGATATGGGGGTTGTAAATAATTTAGCATGCCTTGAATCATCTGTATATGTTCTCCGCCACTGAGATTATAATTTTCTCAAAACACCTGCAAGAGTAAATTATTAAAGAAAATGTAAATATTTTATGTCATCTTTAGTTTGCTAACTCTTTATTATGCTCAATTTGAATCTCCAGCTTGTTGGATCTTTTTTTTTTTCTTTGGTCTTGGAAGACATCTCACAAAAAACAAACATGGTAATTATACCATATAGTAGTGACCAAGACTAAATAAAAGCGCATTTGAATCAAACTTACAGCCTGATACAATCTTTTTTTTTAGTTTTGATATTGTAAGTTATGGGAGTGAAATTACTTCTTTTGTATATAGTATTCAATACCTGTTTTACTTCTTTATGCCTACAGGCTGTTCACAAAAGACATGTAAGATAATCTTATATTGTGACTTCCCATAAGATACTTGTGTGCAGCAGAGTCTACTGAATATAAATATCTTCTATCAATACTAGATCTCTACTGAATGTTCAGGTCCATTATAGTAACATTCTGTAGATATAGTTGCAATGTCTCTGTGGCAGCAGGCACAATATAAGCCTTGTCATAGGGCTCAGTGGGTACTCAAGGAGTCTGTATATATACAAAGGGGAAAGTATTATGACGGTAAATATTCAAATTGTTTTAGAAATGAAATGTCCTTTATACTGCAGGAGTAGCCTGCTTTTTTCTATAAAATGCACTTTTAGACGCTTTGAGTAAAATATATATATAGTTCCCCTTTGTCAGTTTAGAAATGTAAACGTTTTCCTTTTGATATGCTGATTTAATTTTTTTGTGGGCATAGTTGTGTCTTTACATCCTCCCCCAAATCCATTTGAACATATTCCAGGATGTACAACTGGATATTGAAAAAACTTTGTACAAGCATAATGGGACAATATGAATGGTATATATTTACCTTTTTAGGCCCCTTTCACACGGCCGCCTCCGTGTAGCGGACTCCGCTTGCTCAGCGGGAGATCGCTCTGCTGAACCCCACTGAGCAGGCAGATGACAGGTCCATGTCGGCGCCACTGTGCAGAGCGGACACACACACAGTCCCGCTCTCCTGTATGGGGAAATCCGATCCGCCGGATGGATAGAAAATAGGAACATCTTCTGTCTGTTTTTTGCAGTCAGGATCGGATCCGATGGCAGCGGGTGTCAGCGGACATGTCACCACTGACATCCTCCACTCCATAGGGGAGACTGGAGGGTCTGATCTGGTCCACCTAAATAACTGACAGGCAGACTTGATCGGACAGCCTGTGTGAAAGGGCCGTTAAGGCTCTCCCTCCTGAAATCAAATTTGTGCAAAAGGTAGAACTGAAATTTAGGGGAAATGTTTACTTCAAGGCACCTAGTGCTGTAATCTTTGCCTCCTAATATTATCATCACAGTTATATATATTGTGAAGTTTGGAAGCTTTCAGGTGAGTTACAGGCTTACACAATAACTAATTGACAACATAGTCAAAGCTAACCTAAACCTATTCTTATACAAGCTGTGTTGCTATGTTTTTATGTTTGTTTGTACCACTTATGCACCAATTATTTACTGCCACTAATGTTGATTACAATTATATATGGAGTCATGACCCAGTTTACAGTATTCAATTTTATGTTTTCTTGTTTCCCAGCCCAGATAAAGAGGGAGTTTTCAGCCCCTAAAACATGTTGGATTTCTGGTTTTGCATCGTGACCAATAAATAAAGCTATTCAGGCCCTTTCATGCTGATGCACTTTTGTGCAGCTTAATGGCCCTTTCACACTGATCCACTGTTGACTTATAATGGAAGGAGCCAGAGGTGTAATTCGAACCTTCAGGGCCCCGGTGCAAGAAATTATGAAGGGCCCCCTGACCCCTGGCCAGGGCCCTTCCCTCTTCCCACTGATCTTGGGGCCCTTTACTCCTATTGTGGGTCCCTTTATTACGGTACCGCAGCGGGGCCCTTTCACAAGTTCTGCAGCAGGCCTCCCCATGGTGGTGAAATGCCAGGGCCCGGTCACTATTGCAACCTTTACAATCCTGATAGTTCTCTCACTGGTGTCAGTAGTTTTTAATTTTTATTTTAATTTCATTATATTTTTACCATTCCATTTTAATTTTTTTTACAATTTTATTTTTAACATTTTTTTACATTTTTTTTTTTTAGGAGCCCTGTTGGGGTGGCTTTGATGAAATATCAGGGGTCTAAACAAACCTCAGCTCTCAATTTCCATCTGTGTAGCCTCAGCTGCACAGAATGAATGGACAGCTGTGCAGCCTCCCATTCATTCAGAAATGGAAGTATATTAACCACTTCAGCCCGGAAGGATTTCCAGCTTTAGGACCGGAGCCCTTTTTGCGATTCGGCGCTGCGTCGCTTTAACTGAAAATTGCGCGGTCCTGCGACGTTGTACCCAAACAAAATTTGCGTCCTTTTTTTCCCACAAATAGAGCTTTCTTTTGGTGGTATTTGATCCCCTCTGCGTAATTTCAGATCGCCGCTATAAACAAAAGAAGAGCGACAATTTTGCAAAAAAAAAAAACAAATTTCTTACTTTTTGCTAAAATACAAATCCAAAAAAAAAATATAAAAAAACTTTTTTTCACCATTTTTGGCCGATTTACATTCTTCCTCATATTTGCGATAAAAAAAAATCGCAATCGGCGTTTATTGATTGGTTTGCGCAAAAGTGGTCGCGTTTACGGATGATAATTCATTTTTGGGTTTTTTTTTTTTTTTACTAGTAATGGCGGCGATCTGCGATTTTTAGCGGTACTGCGATATTTCAGCGGACATGTCGGACTATTTTGACACTGTTTTGGGACCATTGGCATTTATACAGCGATCAGTGCTATAAAAATGCACTGATTACTGTGTAAATGCCATTGGCAGTGAAGGGGTTAACCTGCAGGGGGCGCTCTAAGGGTTAACTATGTTCCCTGGGCGTGTTCTAACTGTATGGGGACTGCCCTAGCAGGGGAAGGGAAGTGGTCACAGCCTTCGTATACAGGAAGGCTGTGATCACAGCCCTTCCCCCTCACACAGAACGGAGGTCCGTTCCTTCGCTCCGGGGGGGCCCTCCCCGAACACAGTGAGCGCGCGGGCGCGCCTCCGTCGGCGCGCGCTCACAGTGCACGTTATCGCAGCCGCCGTCGTATGACGGCGATTTGCGATAACGAACCACTTTGTCGCCGTCAACCTGTGGTTGGCGGTCGGCAAGTGGTTAAACAGTTTACTATGCTTCAGTTATGAATGAACCAATTGGTACCAATCATTGACTCTGTTCATTCATTAAAGGACAGAGCCGGTAAATGACAAATTTACCGACCCGTTCCCATCCCTCCATCATGACACATCTACAGCAGCTGGCAGGAGAGAGGAGGGACAAGGGAAGCACAGGGACCCTGGGAACAGCAGAAGACATGTAAACTGGATAGAGGAAAATGGAGGAGATTGGGTCCTCTAAATGCCACCCCCGCCATCCCTCCTATTCTGGTGTACAAGGGAGGCACACAGGCCCCTTGGACCATGGAGCCCATTTGCAATTGCCACCCCTGCAACCCCTATCATTACGCCCCTGGAAGGTGCCTTTTTGATGCGCTTTTGAACCAAAGATGCAGCATGCAGGTTTTTTTAAAGCTCAGTGTACCTGCATTGTGAACAGTTACATAGGATTTAATGGGGAATAGTTTTCATGCGCTTTTGTTGCCCTGGAAAGCATAGCAAAGTGTAAAATGTAAAAAAGGGCCTTACTGAATTTATCTATGCTTTTTGGTGCTGTCCATTGCTCTACATCCTACTTCAGGGTCCCTTTGTGATACCTCCGTTGACAGAGAGCTGCCTCTAAAAAGTTAGATTTAGACCACTGATTTTCATCCACTCTGACAGAGTCCAGCTCTCCATCAGTACATGCCAAGCCTATTATTCTGTTGTATTACATCATAGATTATTTAGGAAGTTGAGCAAGAATATTATGCTTGGGAATTGTTTAGCAAGAACTCGAAACTGAATCAGTTTTAACAATAATCCTGACATAGTTATAGTTGTTTGCCTTGGTGTTGCAATATCTTTAGGACTGATATTAAAATATCCTATCTAAAAAGATACTTATCAAGTATAAACTTGCCTGCCCTTATACTAAACTATTTGGCATGTATATTTCATAAGAATGACATTTGATTAACGTCAGTGGAACGTGTTTTTTTTGTTCTAAGTGTTTAGCAATATTTGATAGCAGAAATATTTGTCACTAGATATAACTTGCGCTTCAGTACATTTGAACAGTTCTGATTCATTGTGTTGAAGAATATACCATTTTCTCCTACTAAATATATAAACCATATACTATATAAAATCATATCATGTATAAAGGTTATTTTTAGTCATAGTCTGGTACTGGAGGATTACGAAATGTTTGTCTTACAGCTAGGAGACATAATTATTCCATTCTTTTTCTCGGGCTATAACCCTATAGAAACAAACTGCTTTCTTGTGTCTACAGTAAATTGTATGATTTCTAATGCTTTTTTTTTAGCTCTATTAACATTCTCTCTACTGTTAAAAAAAAAAAAATTAAAAAAAAAATGTCAGTGGCATCTGTCAGTGAAGAGTTAAAGCTGAATTCCAGCCAGATATCTGAAAGCCAATCATGCTGCATTGCTCATGTGCTAACAAGGAGAAGGAGAGAGCAAAGTGACAGAGATCAATCAGCTCATTAGCGCCCATTCACACCATGTTGTTCGATGTCAGGCATTGTGCATATACACATTTATGGACTGTTGCACTTTATGCCTAGTGCCAGCCCACTCATTTTATTGGGCTGCCCTATGATCAAGCAAATATAAAAAGCCGCAAAGAAGCTAATGCACCTTTTTGAGCTTTAAGCTAAGCAATTTTTAAATTTTGCGTTTTGCAATACTTTTTTTAAAGTAAAAATGCACGTCTTGCTTGTAATTAACAAAGTATGGCTCTGCAAACACATCAGAAGATTTTGGGGCTTTTTGTTAATTTTTGTGTGCATTCATTTGCTACTGTAGTGTGAATGCAGCCTTAGTTTGCTGCTTCTCCTATGACTGTTTGGTCACAAGTTGGGGAAAGAACCAGACCTGTACTTTTAAAGGGGGGTCATCAAGTTTCCCGCCCAGCTAGACAGGGCAGTCCTGTGTAGCAGAGCTGTGTAAATCTTAGCACTGGATGGGAAAAAATTATCTTTTAGCAGGTAAAACTGCTCCCATGTACAGTGTGTATTTCTTCTGCATATTCAGCTGTTGGCCTAGAGTTGCTTTAAAGTCTACTGATCACTAGCAGTGTAGTTGGAAATCAACTGTGTTCCACACCAATTGTTCCCTCTTTTGTAAAGAAATTGCATTTTTCTTCCTTCTGGGTAGGCATTCTTCTGGAAACTTTTGAGAACTGTAGAGAGCAACTCGTTTTTGGGGAATGGGGAATCCAGCATTCCCTTAAAGTGTCTCTATAGACAAAATGCTTTTTTTTCCAGATGTGTCCAATTTTACTACTGTCCGGGCTCAGTTCGAGAGATTTCCCCTCACTCCCTGTTCTGGTGACACAGTTTTACCAGACAGGAAGTGAGGGAAAATTTCCAATGGTAATACAGAGTGTTACTGTGTTAAAGGTAAGAAGGGGATACTAGAACCTCTGTTGGCTTTTTATTGTCTGTTTTCCCTGTTTCAGATTTTCACTCACTTCCTGTCTGACCTGGCATCCCCAGAACAGGAAGTGAAGGGGAAACTCTCTAACAAAGGTCCAAAAAGCAGTAAAACCCAATAGAGGTTTTTAGCCTCTCCCACTTCATCTATGGCTAGGAAAAAAACTTTTAGGCTTTAATGCTTTCCCTTACTGCATATATGTCTTATTTTTAATTTTGAAGGTCTCAGGCAAAAGATAACAGGAAGGAGTGACTTGGTAGAGCAAAGATTACTTTTCTTCTATTGCCCAAGTTCTTATTTAACTCTGTTCTATATGGCACTTTTTAACATGTATGTGCTTTACTAATTGCTAAATGCAAATGAAAATCTGCATTCATTCATATGACTAAAGATTTATAACTGGCTCATCCGCAGCCTTTGTTCGGCTGTATTGTTCAGAATTAACAGTATGTATTTAGTGCATATTATGCAGACCAGTGGTTTAATGTGCTTGCATCACATTTCCTATAGATTTAACAAAGTAGTAAACACAGAAGAGTAATTGGGGGGGGGGGGGGGGGTAAATCGAGAAGCCACAGAACATTACTAAAGTCAGATGAAATTTATGAACACTTCATTAAATGTAAATAACTAAGAAGGCTGTCCCTTGGGGGGCAGCATTATTAAAGGGGCTATAAAGAGCTTGTGCTACATATCAATAAGCATTGCTTTCTTTTGAAGTGTAATTCTGTTGATCTTTCTGCCTATAACCTATTTCCACTTCCCACATACACTTCCTGTATTTAATAAATGGCATCCCAAAACCCCAAAAATGATTATAACTGGGGCAACAAAACGTGTGGCTGCACTGTGGCCCAACTGTTTCTCAACCTGCTTGTCTGCTTATTGGCCAGTAAAAACGATTTTCATGCTCTGCAGCTAGGAAATTTAAGGAACAGCAAGGGGCGAACCCATTGGTCCCTGTTTTTTTTACTTTATGAAGCACCACTGATTTTTGGGTAATGAGGTACTATCTAAAGGGCAAATATAGGCATTAGAGGTTTCAATCTTGGATTGATACTGAATGTGACAGTCACACTTTAAATTGTCTTCCCCCATGTATGACTTGGTTATATATATTTTTTTTTTGAGGAGATAATCACATCCACACATATTCTAGATGGATTACTGTGTCCCAATCCTAATGCTTTTCATTTGTATAATGTGATGTTATCAGAGATAGGCTGTTTGAATATTGCATCATTGTGCAAGTTTATTTGAGCCTAGTTCTGTGCAAGTTTATTTGAGGTTATTTCTATCTTTATGCATGTTAGCTCTGGCTCCACATAAAGCCTAATGCAGACATCTTTATTGTCATTATTTATATATTTAGTCATTATTTATTAAGATTATAGTTTATAGTGAATAAGGTATAAAATATGAATCAAGCCAATTATAACCGAACAAAATAAAATCAGTCAGCCTCTGTAATTGCTTTTACTGGCCTGCCACTTCCTGCCTCTTCTACCTCCTATGCATCATTATTTACCCACCTCTGTAATAGGCAGCCTTGTTACCAATGGTGAGAAAGGTGCAAGAAGTTGTAGTGGCTGGGTAGAAGCCAAAAACCATAAAGTTCATTGGAACCCCCCATTCTGGGGGTGCAAAGAATGTCAAATGACCAGGAGGCACCTTGGAGGTACCTGTTATGAACTAAAAGCACCATGTTCAAACCGGTAACTCTGATGTTTACCAGAATTGCTGAAATGCAACTGCCATTTTTCCTTATGAACATTGCCCTCTTGCTGGCTGAAATGGTGCAGTGCATCTTGATTGTTAATTAGGGATCAGTGGCAGGTTGACATTTTGAAGGTAAGTGCCACGAGGGAGCAACACTGAAAAAGATGATTTGCTTGTGTGACAAAGCAGGATTATAATTCATTATGTATACTGTGTAAACTCCAACAGGTGGCAGGAGGGAAAAAGTTTATAGATATTTCCTGTTTATGGCGTTTTTCTATGTATTCAATATATCTTACTTTATTACTTGCAGTTGAATAATTCTGATTTGAACTTTGGCTTTAAAAGAAACATATTCGCTTTTGAAAGCACATATATTTTCTTTGTGTGGTGAAACTGACCTTTTACTTTTATGATGTTATCTGCAAAGATTCACTATAGAATTTTCAACAAAACATACCGATATGGTAGATTTTTGTATGCTGATGATTAATACCAGATGCCAGCATTTACTGCTCCTTTTCTTAAAACTCATTTTGGATTTGCATTCTGCAGGTCCAGTAACCTTTATTCAAGCTGCAGGATATTAGCACTAATTATAAAGTTGATATTGTGTTAACAGTTTTATGTTGATCTATTATACAACATGGAATTTCTGACAGAAGGCATTTTCTGCTGCATTCACAGGCAAATTTGTAATCTGTAATGATTTGGTTACATTCCAATTAAAGAATCTGTACAGTGTTAAGCCTCATCTATACACGCCTTGACTTGTGTTGCCCATATTTAGACAAAACTATGCCCAATTCTGTTAACACTGGCTCATTGTAAGTTTTGGAAATTGAGAATTGGGCAACTGTTGCTTAATTATGTATTGGTGCTTTGAGTTATAGACCGGCATTCATGTTTAGTTATTGTTTGTGAATTTGGAAGTATATCTAAAGGCAACATTTTTTGTTTCCTTTAGATATATTCTATTCCCTTACCATATAAAATAAACAACAAAAAAGCAGTGTTACTCGCTGTAAACTAATTAACTGAATTATCCACATGCATGTACATAAATCCAAAGTTACTAAACTATTCCCAAAAAAATTTCTCAGTCCAAAGCATAAAATAATACACTGGTGCAGTCCAGGAAGTGCCCAGGTGAATCTTTGTTGCCAATCAAAAATATATACTATGTGCTCAAAGCAAATGTGCTAAATCAACCACCAAGTGCCAGCCCAAATGCACACCTCGTCTGTAGGTAGACCTCTTAACGTTATAGGAGGTCCAACAGCGCATTACTGAGGTCCCTGGCAATATCCCATCTTCATATGCAGGCGTCATATTACATCAGCATATCAAGGGGTAACAGGAGAAATCCTCACTTAGCTCTCCAATTACATGTAATAAATAGAGAAAATGCCAAAAAATAGTGTTCTCTGTATTAAAAGGTAGCCAAAACATTTGACCACACCTATATTTTTGATTGGCGACACAGATTCACCTGGGCACTTTCTGTATTTTGGACTGCACCAGTGTATTATTTTATGATTTGGACTGAGACTTTTCATGGGAATATTTCAGAAATTTAGGATTTATGTATTTAGATGATAGTTATGTGGTTAATTCACTTAAAGTAGTGTTTGCACTTTTTTTTGTTTTATTTTATATGTTAAGAGTGCTAAACACTTCATTGGGCTGGCAGCTTTAAAGTGTTACTAAACCCTCATTTTTTGTTTTACATTAAAATAACTAACATGTCATACTTACCTGCTCTGTGTAATGGTTTTGCACAGAGCAGCCCACATCCTCCTCTTCTCGGGTCCCTCTCCGGCACTCCTGCCCCCACAATAAGCAGCTTGCTCTGGTGGCACCCGGGCAGGCACGTTACCGCATGGAACCGTGGCTCGGCCCGTCCCCTCCCCTCCCCTCCATCTCCTGATTGGCTCACTGGCTTCCAATGGCTCCCGCTACTGCCAAAAACCAATCAGGCGTATGAGTTCCCGGAGAGCCAAGGCTGTCATAGAAATCGCTGGATCTAGGGGGGCTGTGGGGGCTTCTGCACAGCAAAGGTTTTTTACTGTAATGTATAAAGGTAAAAACTTTGCGCCTTTACAACCACTTTAATTTAGCTGATATTGGAGTCTATTTTTAAAGTGGTGTGCACAGGTAGTTTTTTATGCAATTGTTCACTGAGAGTATAGTGTTGTTATTAGTATCTGGCTAGTTTTTTTTATTTTTGCAACAACCAGCAGCCAACCACACCTAGTATACTCCTTAGAGCTAACCTATTAAAAAGTGTTTTTTCCTAGATTTCAGCTTTTACGTGCACCTGTGCTGAGAATTTAAACAATTAATTGTATATTCTTAACAAGCAGTAAAAGAGCTTTAAAACAAGCACCTCTGTCCTCTCTAGCTATTTTTATTGTGAAATAATTAATTCTCAGAGTTTCTAGCAGTTTACAAGCATCTAGTATGGTTTTACCTTAGAGGCTGGTAGAACACAAAGATTTTGTTGTGTACTTTGAAGATGAATTACTCCAAAATGCATATACCCAAGTTCTAATTTGCCATGTTTACATCATGCTGCTCGATAAACCTTTAAGTCCCAAAATACAGCACCGCAAATGCACCTATTTTAAGACAAAAAATTTTATTAAGTTTACGTGGGACCTTCCATTTGGCAGGCCTTGCTTATAAAATGTGCTGCAATCTTTTTATATCTATTTCGACATCTGTTGCAGAATAAGCTGCTCTTTTCTTTACTTCACTGCTGTGTTTTTCCAACTTAAGAATGTGTATCAGCTGATGATGGCTTCCATTAAGGCACCATTCACACAGGGGCGACTGTCGCTCCGACTTGGGTAGCCTCAAGTCGCCCCAGGTCGCTTGACATCTGAAATCCCATTGAAATGAATGGGAGCCGTCTTAATGTACACTACTGAAGTCGGAACGACTTCAGAAAAAGTTCCTGTACTACTTCTAGGCGACTTCTATCCGACTTGTGCCCATAGAATTGAATAGAAGTCGCCTCCAAGTCGGATCCCCCATCTAAATAAAAGCGACTTTGTAGTGAAAAGAATAGAATTTATTTTTAGGCAACCCCCTCCCTCCCTTTTCTGATTGGTCAAGGCAAAGTCGCCTGGAAAAAGTCGTGTTGTAAAGTCGCCTCAAGTCCCTGGAAGTCGTGCTGAAAGTCGCGCTGAAATTGCCTAGCAAAGTCGCGTCAAAGTCGGGTCGCCCCTGTGTGAATGCAGCCTAAATCATCCCAATGCTTTTTTTTCAGTAAATAAATTGAATCAGAATATTTTATCCAAAACTCAAGAAAACACATGCAAAACAAAAGCCTGTTCTTTTGTCAAAGTTTCAAGAATTTATATTAACTTCATTTCTGTAAAGATCAGCAAACCATTATTCATCACAGCATGACAATTTACATTTGCTTCTAAATGGACCTAAAAGTCTTCATTTACTATGCTGCCCTTCTTTGGCAGTGATGTGAAATAGCTGAACTGTTACACTAAGGAATTCTATTTTTTCATTGATGTGTTTTTTTTACTTCAAAGAGATTTCTGCTGTAGTTGCTCCAGCTATTCGTCTGTAAATATGTACATATCTGTCTGTAAATGTATATATAATTTTCCATCAAATCTATAGCTATATAATACGTATGCACATTGTTGACAATGCACAGCAATACACAACAAACCTCAAAAGGCATGAGGACACTGGTTGTTCAGTTTAATGAGGAACAGGGAATGTTAACAAAATCAGTAGATAAAATCTTAAAGAGGAAGGAGAGACTATATGCAGTATATCTCGATGTATAAACGTTTTACAGAGGCTTACCAGCACTCCATGACCAGAAATGCACCTTTGTGCAAATGGTATACATGGTTCAGTTAAAGTGCTTAGGGTTTCTTAGGGAAGCAGATGATGCTACATGCTTTTGTAGAAAGACAAACGCAGCATGCTTTCACATCAATGCATTTGTGATGCTTATGAGTTACTTCTGATCTTAGACGATGATGGGACGTTAAAGATATTACAGTTGTCCCCAAAGCAATAGGTGAGGGTAATTTATTCCAATGGAGACACCTATTCCCGTGACAGGTGTTTAGGTCTTTCCACTGTTGCATCTCCAGGGCAGGCAGTGAAAGGAAATGCAGGACACAGCAATGAACTGACAGTGGTGTAAACCTATCCTATCTCTGTCCAAAACTACAAAAAAAGTTTTAACTATGCATACAATTCAGTGGATCAGAGACTGTAAGAAGTGATGTAAGAAGTAACTTTGATTTCTGAGTTTATAAACATGGTGAAGGCCGCACTCCCAACCCAACGGGAGTGTATGTTAATTCCACAAACCACACCCTCTGATGCGTTTCGTCTGGTCCACGGGGGCTTAGTCATAGAGGAGAAGATTTCTGAGTTGATACATAAAGATAGTAAATATCAGCTCAAACAAGGAAATGTTCTCTCTCTCCAGCAATAGAGACCAAACTGAGCGTGTGCAGCAGTACTACCCTCACTGTCTCTTATCTGGCCTTGCCAAGAGTAACCCTGCAGGAGAGGGTGGATCTGTCCATACAGAATCAAAGAGCCTTTTTACACAATACAGAGGATTAACCCCTTAAGTTCCACAGTGAGTATAACAAGCATGCTATTCTGCATACATACAGACAGGTTTTACTGTTGTGGGTTTAGTAACACTTTAAGAACACCTTCATGAGTGGTATAACTCAATTTTACCTAGGAGCTTTGACTGATGGTTTTCTGGGCTTGTAGTAATCCGTATCCTATTTTGGGAAGCACTTCCATGTATGGATATTGTTTGGCTTCCTTAAAATGTTATATTTTATTCATCATATTTTTATCACTGCATCAACAAATATCCTTATATAATGCCCTTTTGAATTCTTTATCACCTGGATTTTCCATCTAGCTCGAATAAGTTAGCAAAGTGACAATGAATCTGTTAGAACTGTGTATGTGTTCTTTGTTCACAAAAAAAATATTTTATTTTTAAACTCAACCCCTTCAGGTGAAAGGCAGACTGCTGAACAATACCATTGCACACTAGAGGTTTTCCATCTAGCACTGCAAAGCACATAGCCTCTGCTAATGGTCAGAATTCATATTGAAAGACATATGTGTTTTATTTTGTAGCAATTCAGTGTGTATAAATGTATGGTGTACAATAGAAAATTGTGTTTTCTTTTTATTTCTATGCCATTCCATAACCAAGTGGTGTTCTGATTTTTGTTTTTATCTTCTATTAAGGCCTCATACACACGGGTGTCTGGAAAAAAAATAAGCAAAACGTCGGATCCGACGTTTTGAAAAAATATGCGTTTTTTTCCGGCGTTTTGCATCGGCGTTAGTGAGCGTCGGCGTCAATAGGCGTTTTTTTTTTTTAAAAGATCAGTCCTGTGCTATCTTTCAACTTAAAAACGTCGGTGTCAAACGCCGGTTAATGCCGGTATGGCGTTAGAGAGCATTTTGCCGATTGGCGTCAAAGAAACGCCAAAATGATACAGCCTCAGAACGCACTGGTCATGCGTTCTAGAAACAGCTCACTAACGCCGATGCCCTCTACTGCTCAAAAACGCCAGTGTTTTTAGAGGGCCATTGAATAACATGCAGAGCTGCAAAAAACGCCCAAAAACGCCTGTGTGTATGAAGCCTTAAAATGATGTTAAACCTGAGCTGTCTTTGTATTGCATGACAAACCTGTGGGCAGTAAACAATATTACAGCTAATTTAGTTAACACTGTGTATAGATGAATTTGATAATTTGTTTTTTTGGTAATCTCATAATTTTTTATTTTTCTGCAGGATGAGGTGATTGCGGTTTCAGAAAAAGTCATCGTCAAACTTGAAGACTTAGTAAAATGGGCTCACTTGGATTTCTCCAAATGGAAATGTGGCCTGCGTGCATTACCTATAAAGCTCAAGGAACTGGGAAAAAATGGCCAGAAGGAATGTACCTTGAAGTACAGACAATCCATATTAAATAGTGGACTTAACTTCAAAGATGTGTTTAAAGAAAAAGCTGAACTGGGTAAGTATTTACTGGCAATGCCCAAATCCTTCTATTCAAGTGTTACTGTGATTCCTAACAAAATGTTGTATGGTGATAGCATTGGGTAAACTTAAATATAAGGGATAGTATCTGCAGTGTCTACAAGGAGTCATAGTCGAATATAATCTTCTCTAATAAGCAAGAGCTTCTTCATAATAGTGTCTTGTCTCGATGGTTCCTTGTCAGTGATCTCACACTATAGTTGCCTTTTGAAAATATATTTAATGATCTTAGAATGTTTGCATAACTGCATTAAAACGTTTATATGTTTTGCCTGGATTTTAACTTCAAATCACTTGGTTAGATGTCTTAATATCACTGTATAATATATCCTTGATATATTTTTTGGAAATCACTGTCAACAACACCTATTATAACAAGTATGTGAAATGTATGGAAGTAACAATTTTGACTATAAATAAAATAAAATGGTACAAACATAGCATGCAAGACACATACCAAAACTTTAAAACAAAAGTTCAGTTATGATTTAGACCCCTTTCAAACTTGTGCGAGTTGTCCTGCGATTTGGAACTGCAAAGTCGTAGGACAAGTTTCTTTGATGAATGAGTACCATTCATATCTGTATGACTTTCAAGTGGTGCCGACTTCAAAGTAGTCCCTGCATTACTTTGGCCCAACTTTGATGCTACTTGAAGTCCATAGACTTCAATGTTAAACCCTCAAAGTCTCATGCAAATCGCACCTGACTAATATACATGTGATTTCTGTACTACTTCTGTACGACTTTGTAATATGTTTTCATTGAGCCAAAGTTGGACCAAAGTTGTACTGATCCCAAATCGCGTTAAAATTGCTGCAAAATCGCGGCAAATAATTGCGGTAAAATCGGGTCGCACAAGTGTGAAATAATTATAATAAGACTTCTGTATTGGTATGTAGGATGTTTGTGATTTTCCATCTTATTAAGCACTTGGGCCCCTGTGCCTTTTTCTCCCCAAATCCAATGGAGTCCCAGAATACATAGTTATATGTCATAAAAATATATTCATTACATATAAGTACCATTATCCAATAAAACACCATACAACATTCCATTCAAAAGGCATTTACAGCCTAGTATTCCTGAGTTAAATAGATTTTGTTCAGCAGACTATATCAAACCTCACATTGCAAAGTGACTGTTTTGGGTTTCACAGGTGTAGTTTTCTTCATTAGATCAAATAAGAATATAGAAGTTCAATGATAAAACTTGGCAATGGAAGGTCTGAAAAAGTCTCCCAAGGAATGATGGCTCCAGAGAACATACATGCTAGTGGAATGTATTCCTCCAGTCAGATGATAGAATTATCTCATGTTCACTCAAGCCATAGGAATGAATGGACGGATCACTGAAGTCCATTGTAACAGTGATATATTATTCCTTCTTAGAATTGTGTACCTTGTGAAATAGAGGTGAATACCATTTTGTAAGATGAAAATCAACCACACTACATCTATGTGGACAATACTGTAAGGCAGGGATCTCCAAACAACGCCCCTCCAGCTGTTGCGGAACTACACGTCCCATGAGGCATTGTAAAATTCAGACATTTACAAACATGACTAGGCATGATGGGAATTGTAGTTCCTGAACAACTGGAGGGCCATACCTTGGAGACCCCTGGTGTAAGGTAACGGCTTAAAAGGTGTACCATCTAAATCAGCCACAAGAGGTCAGTATTGTTATCTCACATGCCAGAGAAGTTATCGTGATTCGCCAGAACAGGGAAGGATGGCTCCATTTCCAAACTTTTGTCTGTAGGGGGGGAAGCGTGGCAAACCCACCTACTGTGGCTGATTTAGGCAGCACACTTTTTAAGGCCAGTTACCTTACACTATTGTCCACATTGATCAGAACCCATCTTCCACCCAATACAGATGTGCAGCAGCAGATCCCTTCTAATAGTGGTGTTTTATTGGCTGCAATCGCCAGTCATGGTCTAGGGATCTTGGAGTACAAGATTAGTTTCATAAACTTGTAGTACCTTTGTTCCAATATATGTTTATAGCTGCTTGCTTTTAGTTTAGCGTTGGTATCAGAAATGCAATCTCTTAAATCTGCTATTTTTCTTTTTACCAGAAGCTGTAACAGTAGCATAATGTGTGTCAGCCTGATTAATGCGTTTGCTTACCAGAAATGTCTGTGTATGCATGTTTTATATAGAACTAGGTAGCATCTGTGATCACAAGACATGCAAAATAGTAAAAAAAAGTGTGTGGGGGGGGGGGACAACAACCCTGGGAAAAAACATGTTTGTATGTAAGAATATATCTTATGATGGTGATTGCAATTTGCTTTTGTTGCCATTATTAGCACTGTTATTTTTGTTATTGCTATTGTATATCTCCAGGCATCTTGATTTTTTTTAGATGCAATTTGCAAAACATGTCTGCTTTGTATGTCATTTAGAGGAGCAAATTACAAAAGAAGAAACCTTATACATTTAGCCTAGACTAATTGTTATTTTTCTGGTATAAGTGTAAGCAAATTCTATTCATTTTCTCTTTTAATGTTTATTTTTTACAATGCCCCTTTAAACTGTAGCATAAAAGCAGCAGTGTAGGCTTTATTGCCCTATAAATATGTCATTACAGTCAGACTACATTTATATTCTTTGGATTGTTATTTAAGCCTAGAAAATATGCTTTGCAGGTTGACTATTTTATTGAAAGCCTTAGAGGCATTGAGCAGAATATGTTCTAGGTTAAGGTTGTTAAAACAGTAGTTTTATTCTGAAAGTCGACGGACTGTCAATTATAATGGCACAGTTTTTCTTTGCAGAAAGCCATTAAGGTCTTCTCATTTAAAGTGGTGTCTTCAGTTCTCAAAGAACTCACAAATATTTGAAAGATGCATTGTGCCTTGTATACATTGGACCTTGAATCCCGATAAAATAAAAGGCTGTAGGGAAGGATAGAGTATATGTCCCATCAAATCCCAGCTGCCTTTTGCAGTATTAGTGATTTAAAAAATAAAATCAAGCCTGAATTATATATATATAAATCTTTGTTCCAGCTTATATAAAGTGTACTTTGTTCATCTATACATATTCTGTTTTTATTAAAATATTATGTGAACGAGCCAGTTATACATTTTACAAATTTAAGCTTTTTAAATCTACTTTGTAGTGATGATCAGTGCCACCAAAACGTATGTAATGGTTTTGGTTAGATGGCTGGAAGTTGTAATTATAAAGCTGGTCATAGACTTCTGTCGAGCAGGGATGGCCACACTGAGCTGAACTGGTTGAATTTCGATCAGTGTATGGCCAGCTTAACTCAAGTGTCTTATTTATTTGTGTTCCAAGGCAGAGAACCTTTTTTTGTGAGCTTCCAGGACTGCCCATTTGAGTTGGCCATTCCAAGCATGGCTCTCCTTCTTGCATTTTATTATCAGTGGATATCAAGAATGCAACATAAACAGTTTTGACTCCACAACAGGCTAGTGATGAAATTGATTGATGGAATCAAGGCTCGGTATATAAAAACTGTGTGTAGGGTGCTTGTGTGTCAATCAGCACTTTGTGAGCTGCTAACATTGAGGGTAGCGCTGACAGTAACAGGTGCCAGCGTCTTCCAGATGTTGCAGGCACTATTCCAACAGTGTGTTCTCACCATTTCTAGGGAGCTCTTAATACAAATTAAGAATACACACCAAGGCCCCCTTCTCTTTTGATTTCTTAGATTTCTATGTCTAAAAGCCGGAAGTCATAAGTTCTCATAAATTAAAGTGTACATTTTGGATACACTGACCCTTTCATAATTTTTTTTTCTCTCTCGAAATAATGGGTATAGTATTTGAATCGGCATTACTGATCAGCATCATGGACTTCATGCTGTAATTACAGTTAGACGGATCTCCTACTATGGACATTTGGCATAGTGAGGCTCCGTTCACATATGCTGCTGCTCACATCATGGGGTCCGGTGCATCCCTGTTTACCAATTCAGGTGCGAATCGGATCCATATTTTTGCCTGAATTCGCACCTGAATCTGAACCAAAGACGCACAGGACCCTTTTATAATGCGGACTGCGGCTGCCCCGGAGCTGTGTGAACCGGCTCCATTGAGAGCTGAGCACACTCTCCTGTCATGCAAATTGGATACAGAGAAACTGGAACGGAGCCTGATGCACCAGAATCCTGGTAATGTTTTTCATTTATAGGCTACAGTTGTGGCCCAAGCGCTTTTAGTAGTTTTCTTGCCTCAGCTGCCTACTGGACTTCTCCTGGTGCCACCTTTACCCCCAGTCAGGAGAGCTATCCATTTGCAGGTTAAATGCTACCCAAACACATTGAGCTGAATGTTGTTTAGCATCTAACACTAAGGGGTTGATTTACTAAAACTGGAGAGTGCAAAATATGGGTGAAGCTCTGCACAGAAACCAATCATCTTCCAGTTTTTTTGTCAAAGTGGAATTGAACAAACTGAAGTTAGAAGCAGATTGGCTACCATGAACAGCTGCACCAGATTCATAGTCCACCAGCTTTAGTAAATCGACCCCAGTGTGCACAAGATTACTGGAGACAGAAGTTAATTATTTTCAGCTTTTTACTGGCTGCATACTTATGGCAGATCAGGGATTCGCTAAGTAACAAAGCCTAGATCAGGATAACCTAACCCCAGACCTTGCATCTTTAAAAACAAGTTGGCAGTGGCAGCGACCATGATGTTCCTATCCTCCCAGGGTCGCTTTAAGAATACATTTGTAAAACACTAACAAGAACAATAGTGCTTATCTTAAGACAAGGTTACCATGGTGAATTTAGAACCTCTGCTCCATAATTACAGACATAATAAATAAAAAGCTTTGGAGACAGTGCGAGAGAGAAGAAAAATTGTATTATTTGGAAACATAGCTGCCATAAAATTAGTGATTTCATATTGGCTGTAGTAATTCATAGAATTTCCTTTTAATGAAATATAACACCCTTACTGGGAGGCTTTTTGTCAATCCATTTGTTAGAACAAATTAGCATCAAAGATATCACAATCTGAAGAACAAATAATGAATGCCCAATAGCTTGCTGCTTGACAGATGGTTTAGTGGCAGGATTTATACATCATTTCATAAAGGAACATAGTTTAGTGTCTTCTGGGATAATATATATATATATATATATATATATACTGTATATATAGATAGATATCACACAGATGAATTGTAACATCTGTGTAGGGCAGCATAATTGATAAATGTAACAGCTATATTAAGAAGGAAACTGGCTTTGGCATTTTTTTTTTTTTGAGAAACATTTATTTGTGTGGTATTTGTTAATGAGAACATTGCATTGTGTGTGGTTTGAGTAAATGGGTTTGGATTTGCTTGCTAAGCATTATTACTCAATCATTAAACCAAAGCCCATCTATAGTTTGCTTGGGCTCCATTCTCTATTGTTGTAGAAAGGAAAAGATAAAGCATAGCGCTTAGAAATACACATCACAATGACGTAAAATCAAAAATCATTGAATAGACAGAATCATTAAAGGTGAAGTCCATTCTTCTTATATTTTGCCTTCCCTGACTCTCCTGCCCCCCCGTAGGCCTCTCTGTAGGCAGACTGTATTTGCATGCAGTCTATTCTGTAATGCCCGCGTGTGGTGCTGACCCTCCTTGACTGAAAGAACACATATCCAATAAACAAATGGGGTTGACCAGGGACAGTAAGGCTGGGGAGGAAAGCACTAGATAATACTGGAAGTCCTCCAGCTAGGAGGTGACATGAGCTCTGTCTGATTTATTGCAGCTTCTGATGCACACAGCAAGAATCTCACAGGGTGCAGTAAAATCAGTGTAAGCAATTTCACTACAGTAGAAGAGGCTGTACAACTGCGCAAGACTGACGACAACGTGGAGTTCAGCTTTAAATGCTCTTAGACAGTGGTTCTCAACTCCTGTCCTCAGGACCCACCAACAGGCCAGATTTTAAGTATGAGACTGGGTTCACACTATCCGACACAAAAACGGTCAAACTTTTGGTCCTACTTCAGTCCTACTTTGGTCCTACTTCCATCCGACTTGAATGAACAAGATAAGATTTTGCTCTGACTTTGAGATAGTGACTTGTCCTTTCACCAATCAAAACAATCCCAGTGTGAGATCCTTTTACTGCTGCTGTAATCACCAAGTCGGATGTCACAAGTTGGATGGTTAGAACAAGGATCCGACTTTTATCCTACTTCAATGATATTCAATGGGCTGAAGTAGGACCAAAGTCGGACCAAAGTAGTACAGGAACCTTTTTCAAAGTCAAACCGAATTGTGTCAGACCAGTTAAGAGGGCTCTCATAGGGAAACATTGATTTGGTTATGTCATGCAACTTGTGCTCACAATGTCGGTCCATTTGTCGGACAAGTGTGAACCCAGCCTTACCTTGGGGAGATGCAGGCTAGAATACTGCAATCACTGAGTAACAAATGATATCTCCTGTGATGTATTTCAGTTATCCTGCTCTAAGAGCCTGTGTTCATGATTGATTTAACTGCTACTATGCTGTGCTCTGGTACAACTTAAGGCCATTATGCCTGATGGCAAAATGTACAATGAGCAGCAATCAGCTTAACAACCATTTTATATTATAATAGGCAGTCCTTGTAGAAATACATATATACATGTATAGCGCTCAGTGTTCTAAATTAATTCCACAACTTTCTGCTATGCAACTCAGTCAAAAAGGTGAAATACAAAGTAGCCATAGATATGCTTTTGAATTCCAAATTGGGGACACTGTATATAATGAAGGTAATTGCCACGTTTTATCTTCTTTCAGGGCTTGGAGCCATCACACAAATAATGTCTGTGTGTGTAATAAAAAAAAAAAAAAAAATATATATATATATATATATATATAGAATTCAATATATCTGTGCCCCTCTCATCATATAACATAGTAACAGCTATAACATAGGAAAGGCTTATTGGCATGTAATTAACACGGCCATATTTGTTACTCGGGATGATAATTCAAGGTACTAGTTCACAAGGATGTCACTGATTCATAAAATGAGTGCACATTGTTTGCGTTCCCAGGGCATGACATCAAGGGGTACAGAGTAGATTCCTGTCGAGGAATGGAGTAGTTGGCAAAATGAGGGGTCAAGGAGCCAAGCACCAGATCACAAAGTTCTTTGACATTAATCAACAAGGCTGCAGAGGGCGCTGTGCATCACAGCAACCAGGGAACAGGCAGAGGTTTCGTCATTGCAGTAGCAAGACATTGTAGCTGTTATTGGTCAGTGTAACTTGTGCTAGCTGTAGAGATCCAGAGTTGCAGTTCAAGGTGAGCTCTCACTCTACCTATGCAGAGCCCCCTCAAATATCATTCTGAATAGTGGGAAATGTGGAAACCACTAGGAGCAGGCTTTGAAAGCAATGCCATCATTGCATGGGAAACCCAAAGGAGACCTGTTTTTGCAGCTGTCTGTCTGATCATGGGGTTGACAGACAATTGGCTAATAACAACTGTAACTTTTTAATTAGATTTTTTTTAAAACTAGGCAGATTCTGTTAGCTTTTCACAGCACGTTTGAGTAGGATCACATGATTCTGTGCTCTGTAGCCATAAAATAACCGGAGGTGGGGAGACCAGAACACCTCTGGCTTGCAATTTTGTAGTTTCATATTCCAAACTATTCAAAAGATAAGGAATCTAGAATTGGGCGCTATAGTGGGGCAGCCATATACCAAAAATGTAGAACAGAATAAAAATTAGATCAAGGTACAGTATGCTGTTTTTTAACTTGGAATGAGCAAAACCTTTTGTTTAGACAGAAATCTATATCTAAAGTGAAACTTTAGCCAACATTTTTTTTTTTTTTGGTAAATTATTTCAGTGACTCCCCTTTTGAAGATTTCCCACTCCTTCCTGTCTTGGCGACGCCCCAGAAAGTAATGGAAAATATTCCCAATGGTGACTCAAATTACAAACACCTAACAGAGGGTCTAACCCTATTTAAAACAAAATGTAAAAAATGAAATATGTAGGATGTCTACTTTAACCACTTGCCGACCAGCCGTCGCACTTATACTGCAGCAGGTCCGTTCTCTTGGGCGAACCAACATACCTGTACATTGGTCCGTGCATGTGAGACTGCGGGCTGGCCCGCGATCGTTGTACACAGAGGCAACATGGCAGATCCCTGTTCTGACAGGGGACATGGCAGAGATCTTGTGTTCCCAGTGATCGGAAATAGCGATCTCTGTCATGTCCCTGGCAGCCCATCCCCCTACAGTTAAAACACACCCAGGGAACACAGTTAACCCCTTGTCCCTCCCTAGTGTTAACCCCTTCCCTGCCAGTGTCATTTACACATTGATCAGTGCACTTTTATAGCACTGATCAATGTAATAATGTCACTGGTCCACAAAAAGTGCAATTTGTGGTCAGATTTGTCCCCCGCAATGTCGCAGTCCCGCTAAAAATCACAGATCGCCGCCATTACCAGTAAAAAAAAAAATAAGTCCATAAATTTATCCCGTAGTTTGTAGACGTGATCACTTTTGCGCAAACAATCAATATACGCTTATTGTGATTTTTTTTTTTTTTTTTATCAAAAATGTTTAGAAGCATACATATTGGCCTAAACTGATGAAGAAATTTGTTTTGTTTACATTTTTTTGGATATTTATTAGAACAAGAAGTAAAAAATATTATTATTTTGTTTTTTTTAAATTGTCGCTCTTTTTTGGTTTATAGCGCAAAAATTAAAAACCGCAGAGGTGACCAAATACCATCAAAGGAAAAAAAAGGACATACATTTTGTTTGTCGCACGACTGCGTAATTGTCAGTTAAAGCGATACAGTGATGTATCGCAAAAATAGCCTGGTCATTAAGGGGGTAAATCCTTCCGGTCCTTTAGTGGTTAAAGGAAAACTATACCTGTTGTCAGGGAATTTAAAGTATTCAGTCATAGATGGCCAGGTAGCTACCAATTAGAAAGGGGTCAGCTATGGCAACCTACACTTCCAGTACAGTTTTCCATTAATACATTTTAAGTGTAGTGCTGTTAGTAATAGAAAGGTCCTTTATTTGGAGAAATCTCCAGCTCCCAGTCATTCTGAATAATTGATCCAGACTTGTATCTCCTTTTCAGGTTTAGTATTCTAGCCTACTATGTTTGACAAAACAATAACTCCAAGTAATACTTACTGTAAATACTAATAACCCTGATCTGTTTTTCTTTCCCAGTAAATGCACTGAGCATAGTTTTAATACACATCTTGGCAGGAAAATCGCATTCCTTTCTTGTAACACCTTAAAAGCAGGCTGAATATTTTTTTTTTTTACCCTTTACCTTTGTCAATGATTAATCTCGTACCCTAGAATCACTGCTGTTCTTGCAAGATTACCATTCCTGAGATCACACAAGCAAGGCACAGAGCATTTAAGGAGGACAAGGTGTGCTGCAGTAACTTGGCATATGCAAATGAAGCTTCCTGAATAATCACAGTTGTGACAGTTTCCTTGTGCTGTGTGTTTGTATTACAACAAGAGTGCAAGAAATAATGAGGCTGACATCAGCTCAAGAGATTCAAATAATATTAACAAGGTCTCCATACTGGTTTGCTTGTGCTTTGGGAAATAAGTGTTTAAAGTAGCATTTTTGTTGTTTGTGATCAAATTCTGTATTGAATTTGGGGGGGGGGGGGGGGGGGGA
>BLSH010077541.1:705675-718087 GCA_018402905.1 Glandirana rugosa | reverse complement strand
ACACATCTGTTATTTTGGCTGGTGTTAGAGAAACTTCAAAGATTGCTTTTTCAGTTCCTATGGGCCAGAAAATGTACAGTATATTGCTTTACTGCATAAAGAAGTATGAAAGATATTTCACAATTAAAGTAATGTGATCTGTTAACAAACCAACAAACATTTCTACTGTTTTTTACCTTAACGCATTCCCTGCATTAAGGCAAAAACATTTTACAGCTTGCTGACCTCCCCCACCTCTCTAAATACTTACCCGAGTCCTCAATCAATCCAATGCTGTGCACGGCTGGATCTCTTCTCTACTCATTTCCTCCTCACACAGGGACTCGGACAGCAGCAGGAGCTATTGGCTCAAATACTGTCAATCAAATACTGTAAGGAGAAGGCAGGGTGGGAACAAGCACACATGTGTGCCCCCATAGCAATTGGCTTGAGAAAGGGGCACACAGAGAAGAGGAGGAGCCAAGGTCGCCAACGGGGGACCCGAGAACAGATCGTGCTGGGCCGCTCTCATTGCACAGAGCAGGTAGATATAATATGTTTATTTTCATTTTTAAAAATTGCCTTTAGTAACACCTAAAGCTGTGGTCCACCGCCCCTTTAAAAATTACACATACAGTAGCTGCTGACTTTTAACATTAGGACACTTACCTGTCCTGTAGTCCAGCGATGTCGGCATCACCGCCGATCTTCGCATTGGCTGGTCGGCTGCTGCTGCAGCCATTGTGGGTAAGGGAACCCGGCAGTGTAGCCTTTTGGCTGCACATGCGCAATGGGCCTCTTTCAATGGCCCGGCGGTGGGGAAGGAGGAGGGGGACTGGGCTACTGACATAATCCGCCGTGGCCCAGTCTCCCGGAAGTGGGGACAGAATACCTGTCAAAGACAGATATCCTCTGCCCCCCCCCCCCCAAAAGGTGCCAGTGGTGACACCTGAGGGGGGGGCAGGAATCTGATGAGAGGATATCCCACTTTTGGGTGGAACTCTGCTTTAAATGTGTGTTTTTATGGCTTCCTACAGTGAATACTATTTTTTTAAGACTGTTCTTTAACCCCCCTGCATGACGTGGGTAAACCAAATCCTAATGCCTAAACACAGTTTTACAACTTTGACTTGCATTAGTAAAACTGTACATACCATCAAATATACTTAGTGTATCCTGATGAATTATACCTTGTTATTTTCAGGACAAAATGGGCTTTCATTTGGTGCTAAATGGTAATGGATATCTCATGATTTTTTTTATTATTATGAAAGGGAAATTGGCACAAAATAATAAAAATTATATAATTTTTTAAAATGTAGCTGTGTATTTCTTGCTATTACCATAACCTACCTGTAAAGAACAACCCAAAACAAATTATCTTGTACCTGTCGATTGCAACTATACAACATACACCAATCAGCCGTAACATTATAACCACTGACAGATAAATTGGAATAATATTGATGCATAACCCAAAAAGATTTGTGCACTTAGTGCAAAAGGGTAATGCTGCGCCTATATATTCCAGACATTCTGCACCCTTGTTTTCTTCTATCCTCGATCGATACCACAGCATACCTTCAGAGGTCTAGTGAAGTCCATGACCGCAGCTGGCTATGGTTGGTGTTTAATATGTAATAGCGGATTGATGTATGCGTTTGTTGTTTGTACCCGTAGTATCGCTCAGAAACAATAGTGCACATTTTGCTTTTATTTTTGTCCTACCTAAAACACACCGATACTAAATTTAAAAATCTTTTTAAATCCTACCTAAAATACTGTGACCATGACCTTTGGCCTTAACCCTGACTTAGATCAAATCCTGATCTACTTTTTATTTAAATATATATTCTATTTTTTTTTTTTTACACACACTTCTTTGTTTACACTTTTCTCTTCTAGCAAAGGAGAAAAATACACAATGCATCTTTTTCTCCATTCAGGAGGAGAAAACCGAACACAGGCAGGCTAGGCTGTACAGCGTCTGATCACTGTAATAGTCTATCTGAAGATATCACAGCAATCCAGTGATTGGGAACTGGGCCTCCCAGTTACTGTTAGTATGGAACCCTGGGCTCTTGATGACAGCCCGATATCTGTGCTGGGAATGAGCTGTGGATACAGTGGGAATGGGTCAGATTCTGTCAAGTTTTTATTGCTTTCATCTGTTTGTGACATTCCCCCCTCTACATACCATGATGTCCACCTTTGTCATCAAGATAGAAAGCAGAAAACCAGAATTTGAGTTGTTATGATAGCAGGAGAGGAATTCTTCCAGTGGTGACAACTGTTTTGGAATGGAATTCTCCTCACTTAAGGAGATTTCCTCTCAGTTCTTGCTGTGTCTCCAGAATAGGGGGTGAAGGGGTATCTCACCAGCAGGACACAGACAGCAAAAAAATAAATAAATAAATAATCTGATATGGGCTTTAACCCTTCCCTACTCTATACAATTTTACGTTTACTATTTATTTTGACTTTTAACTTTTTTTAAAAATAGTCGTTGCTTTATAAATTAGCATTAAATCCATGATCAATATAGCCCAGTGCAAGTATTTCCATTACAGTTACTTTATCTCTTCTTGAAATCTAAGACAGAGCCATCAGATGCTCTGTAAGTAAGGGACAAGCTCATCTGACATTTTTTGCATAAAAGCTTTATCTAAAGAGCTCTGTAAGAAACCTGCTTTTCACAACAAGATATTTAAAATGTAGAAAATCTGAAAAGAATCCTCTAACTGCTGGTTGCTTGTGATCACATAAAATATTAATTCAGAAGGCTCAAAGAAATGTTATTTTATTTTAGTACCGACTATATTAAAAAAAAAAAAATCTCTATACTTGCTTTCTCTTTGAAACAATATACAGAGTGAATTTACACAGATGCAAGGCTGTACTTAGAGGAACTACATTCTGCTCAAATAATTTGTAATAAAAACATCTTTGCCATTCTGAAGCTTCCCTCCAACCACTTTGCATATTATTTTATATGTACTGTGATTCTGTACTTGCCAAATATGATGCAGAAATCTCCCTCCACGGAGTCTGGCTGCAGCCATTTTAACTGTGGGCAGCTGAAGCTGCTGCCTGTTTACTTCCTGGATTTACACAGACACACAGAGGCATACAGAAACACATATATACAGACACAAATGCATACTCATATATACAGACAGATACACTCCCACCACTGCCATGCCTGCACATTTCTCCTATCCAGATGAATATACATGATGAATATACATGGATCTCTGCAGTATCCTCCTATCTCTGCCCTCACCCAGCCCTGCAGCTCTCCTTTGCTCTCCTATGACTTATCCCTCCTCCACTCTCCAACCCCCCCCCCCCCCACCCCTTGCTGGAAAACTCTCACGAGTGCATGCTGTCATTAGCCTAGGCTAATTACTAGACAAGAAAGAGGAAGTGGGCTGTAATGTATTTCGTGGCAGAAAAAAAATGTTTTACTATGCAATGTTAAAACAACCAGGGCAGAAGATTTAATCGATTGAAAGATGAAAATATGACTGAAGGTCCCCTTTAAGTAGTCAGTGAGAAGTGGGCTCTGGTGGCTAAGAGAGGGTTTGCAATAGAAAATGGTAAAAAAACGAAATGTATGAATAATATAGAAAAAATAACAGAAGTCCATAAAAGTGCCACAAAACGCCCAACTTCCAAGGCATTTTTCTCTGCACTGTCTATAGAGTAGTATACTAAACAGATTCTTTTTTCTCTTTTTTTTTTTTTTTTTTGAAGACTGATTACTTTTATTTTATTAGCCAACTTTCTTGCTCATTGATTCTATATATGTTATACGTTAAGAGCCTCAAGGTAACAAGAAAATCAAGGGCTGTTTTTTCTTCCTTATTTTTTCCTCTACTGTGTTTATGGAAAGGCAGTGGAGGCATCAATGAGATGCACCAAGGAAAAATCAATATTTACAGTTCTCCATTTAACTAAATGGAGTTTTGTAAGACATATGAAGGCATTGATATTCGCCTTGACTGAATTCTCAGGGTCTCTTTTTCCAATGACATTGTTTTGATCTAGAGTTTAAAAAAACATTAACGCTGTGTGGATCACTCATGCAATTGATTTTTTAAGGGCTTCATCTTTTGTAAGCCGGTATGTGCAGGTGGATGCATCTCCCTTTATCTCTCCTTTATGTGCAGTCCTACCCTTTGGGCCCATTCACACTGATGCATTGCTTTACCTGCGTTTTTCTGCAAAGCACATTAACGCATGATACAATGTACATAGCGGTGCCATTGATTCAGAATGGCATATCAACCCACTTGCCTACACACCAGGAGTGCAGCACACCACAAAGCACCTAGTGAGCATTGTAGTTCTGCAGGTGTGTTCTTTAATGCAATAAGGAGGCCAGCTAGTCCATTCAAAATGAGTGGCTAACATGCAAAAATATATTGTAGAGATTTACTAAACTGGAGCACACAGAATCTGGTGCAGCTGTTCATAGTAACTAATCAGGCTTTAGAATCAAAGCTTAATTTAACAAGCTGAAGTTACTACGAACAGCTGAACCACATTCTGTGTGCTCTAGTTTTAGTAAATCCTCCCCATTGTGTTAATGCCCATTCACACAGGGGCGATTTGCTCTCCCACTTGAGTCACCTCAAGTTGCCCCAAGTCGCTTGACATTTGAAATCCCATTGAAATGAATGGGAGCCGTCATAATGTACACTACTTAAGTCGGAGTGACATCAGAAAAGGTTCCTGTACTACTTTTAGGCGACTTCTATCCGACTTGTGTCCATAGAATTGAATAGAAGTCGTCTCCAAGTTGGATCCCCCATCTAAATGGAAGCGACTTTACAGTGAAAAGAAAGTAATTTATCCTGGGCAACCCCCTCCCTCCGTGCTCTGATTGGCCCCAGGCAAAGTCGCCTGGCATGAAGTTCCGTTGTAAGTTGCCTGAGGTCTCGCTGAAATTGCCTAGCAAAGTCGCGCTGAAGTCGGGTCGTCCCTGTGTGAATGCAACCTTAATGCAATGCATAGTGCGCATGGGCCTTTAGACCATACACCATCTTCCTCTAACACTTAAAGCATATGTTAACCCAATCACATAAATCTCATTTAACATTTATAATGTTGGTGTAATTTCAAAAATAATTTTCAATATTTTTTTGAATGTGCATCTTTTATTAACATACTTGGTGATTCTGCCATTTAAAGGATAAGTTCACCTTTTGACAAAAAATAATAATGCATATTTTTTTGCAGGCAATAATTCCTCTTTTCTTTGACTTTGCGGAGAACCTGGTCTCTATTGTTGCTGTTAAAAGTCTGGAAAGTAGGGGTCCAAGGGGGCTCCCAGTGGTGAACACCTCACCAGGATCCAATGCCTGCTTTCCATAGTAAAGGCTGTGGATAATGCCCTTTGCAATTATATCTTTATTTCAGCCCCCCCCCAGCAAAAAAATTAAAAGTCAGCAGCTACACATTCTGTAGCTGCTGACTTTTAATATTAGGACACTTACCTGTCCTGGAATCCAGCAATGTCGGCACCCCAGCTGGTGTATCCATCGGCTCTTGGGTGTTGCCACCACCATTGGTGGTAAGGGAAACCAGAAGCGAAGCCTTTCTGCTGCACAGCCGGTTCCCTACTGCTCATGCACAAAGCGCACTGCACTTTCTGAATGGCTCGCGGCGATATCTCTCAGAAGTGGGGACGGGTACCTGTCAAAAACAGGTACCCACTCCCCCTCAAAAGGTGCCAAATGTGCCACTGGAAGGGGGGGGGGGGAAAATAAGCGGAACTCCGCTTTAATTAGTGAATTGAAAAGATGTAATCTATCAGAATGGAGGTAGAATTATGTGTATTTTTTTTTAATTATTTTGTTATATTTTTAAACTTTTTTTTTTTACCTTTTAATTGATTGTTGCTGCTTTATAATGGTTGCTTGAAGACTTTTTATCAGACTGGTTTTCCTGCAGACATTAAACATTGTGTAGAACTATGTTCTATATATGAGATCATCTCATGAATAAGTATTGTGATATTGTCAGGGTTTTCGCTCAGTGGTAATGCTTCCCAGTGAGTTCAGTCCACTCCAGAAATGCTTTTTAAGGGTTTGCTGGCCCACTTTTATTAGTAAAATGGAAAAGTTCAGACAGAAAAGCAGTTTCCCATGTAGGGGTTTCCACCATCAGCATGAACATAAATAAGGTTCAGCCTTGTGGCCCTCTCTAGCAGCGCCGCTGCTTAGGCCTTTTGCCTTGGTTCTCCAGACCATCTAACACAGCACCTCTGTGCTCCTGTACAAATTCCATACCTCGGCTCCTTTCCAGCTGCTTGCTGCTCTGCCACCGGCTGCACTTGCACTGTGCGGGCATACAAGCTCTGACTGCCCCGTGCAGCCTCTTTGACTCTTGGGGAAGGATTGGGTTCTTCCTGGCCCGAATGCAGACCCTCCTTTTCTCTCGAGTGGAGCCCTGAACTGTTGTCAGGTCCTAGATTATAAGGGCTGTGACAACCTGCTCACTCAGCCTGCTGCTTTCTGGCAAGACCTGAACACAGGATTGGAGACTCCTTCCCTCCCAAAGCACTTTGAAGTCTCTAAACTCTTTCCGAACCCTGATTTAGAAATTACAAAACTGGGAGAAAGATGGGGAAAAAACACCTTTCTCCACTCAGAACTGACATTGTGAAGTCCCGCACTGCGTATGTGCAAGCCCTTTGTCACTTTCTCCTATGTTTTCACAGTGGCAGGGCTTAGCACTGCCACAGTATGTATATATTTATTTAATTGTGCATGCTCTCCAGCTAATAGCAATAATAACCATCTCTCAAATACAGCTAGTTAATTGTGTGCGGGGAGCATGGGAGTGACATAATGGAATGCTTCTTTTAGAAAACAGTCTTGGAAATTGAAATACATGCAGCATGCAGCTTAAAATTTTTAATGAGAATGAATCAGATGTGAATGTGTAATACCACGTTAATTATTTTCAAGTTAGTGCCTGTCCATATAGGCAACTTAATCTCTCCCTTGTTAATATACTGTAGCTTACAGAATTCATTCTGTGAAAGTGAATTGTTTGTGTAAGGGATATATTAAGGTGCCTGAAAGCTGACATAAAGCTTCAGAGCTACAGATGGAGAAGGCCTCTTTGCAGTTGATTATGTAATGGAAATGTATTAAGGGAAGGTTTTGAATTAATGATCTATATGTAAATAGGATAATTTTCATTAAGGTTGATTCTTGATCCTGTTAATTGGTCAGGATCTGCACAGGAAAGATTATTAAAACTCTGAACAAAGTTAAAGTGATACTAAAGCTTTGTATATTTTTATTATTATTAAAATAATAAGCATGTTATACTTACCTGGTCTATGCAATGATATTTCACAGAACAGCCCTGATCCTTCTCTTCTCTGGTCCTTCATCGGCACTCCTGGCTACACCTCTTCAGCGATTGCCCCAAAAGAAAGCCACAGAGCCACCCTGTCTGTGTCTATATGATTCACACCATCATCACAGTATTTGATTGACAGCAGTAGTGGCCAAATGCTCCTGCTGCTATCAATCTTCCCAGTGAGAAGGGAGAGAGATGCTGCTCTTGTGCACATCGCTGGATCTAAATCAGGTTCAGCTAGGCGGAGGGGGGATCCTCTGGCATAGAAGTTTTTTTTATACCTTAATTCATAGAATGCATAAATACCTTCAGCCTTTACAACCACTTCAATGTGTATATAAATTCAAGAACAAAAATGAATATTGCAGCTGACCAGTTCTCAGATGTAGTGACCGTATTGGTATTTTTTTTTTCTTTTTAGAAGGAGGCTTTATCCATTGTTTTTATCTACTGAACCTGCCAGTAAAACACTTTCTGTCCTTTTTTGTGACCAAGCTCACTCCCAGTACTGTATCTATTGAGAAACAGCATTATTGCTCAAAGCTGCACTCCTAATTTGAACTCAAGTACCTCAATTTCTCCACACCATGATGAGAGGTGTTCTGTGGCTTACAAAAGAGAACTGGGAAAGGCTGATGACATTGTCTGAGATTTCAGTTTAGTATAAAAAAGGTTATAAGGGCATTGGATTCATGACAGGATCAACAGGTATACTTATTTGCCAAAAGTTTACTTGGCCTCCAAAATGTAAACTAGTGCAGTCACTGAATTTAGGTATTGGTAAGCTGCAATATATTCTTTTTGTTCTTGAGTTTGGATATACTTAAATCACAATTGGACTGATTAGAACTACCATTCATATGGCATGGCTAACTATCATTAAATTGCCAATGCATTAGCTGGGTATCGAAAGGTTTAAGTCAGGAGTTTGGATGTTTTGTGTTCTGAGTGACTCAATGTTTCAGGCTTGGCCACTAGCGCATGTTGTCAAAGGAGAACTCCAGTGAGGTTGAAGATCATTGGTAGACTTGTATGACTATGTTGGTGTTGTACTTTCTTTTTGATTGGGCACTAACAATTCATATACTATCAGTTACAAATCAGTTTTTATTAGTTTTATAGAATGCAAATAAAAAACACTAAATGTGAATGTGACATATAGCCGCTTGTGGAAGAAACTGCAGTGAGTTTAAAGGTCTGTCCATGTCCTGATCCTACAAAAGCAGGTTTCAGAAACATACTTTATTTCCTTCTAAAACCTTTTGCAGATAAAATGTGTGTTTATTATCTTTTTTTTTACTAGGAGCCTGCAAAGCATTGCACTCGTAATCAGCAGATTGAACTTCCTTGTAAGCCGTCTGCTTGTACCTCATATGAACAGGCAGTTACACTTTGACAGGAAGACTCATAAACTACCTAGCATGTTCAACAATACCCGATAGTTCATTGAGAACTACAAACGGACAGCTACAAAGGCTGTCAGTACTTGTAGTTTTCATATTCACAAAACACTATGAAGGAATGGCGTGGCCAGGTGGGTGGAGAAGTTCCCCCTGCTTGTTGTCAAAGCAGGGGATTGGGGGGTGCAGAGGCTGGTGCATGTGTAGCATGTTACATGTTACGCCCTGAATATTGGTGTAACATGTTACAAAAGGTGAACCTATCCTTTTTGATGGAGCGGTATATGTGGATTGTTGTGTAAGTGCAAATAGTGCATGCATTAATACACAATAATCTTCTTTTTTGTTTGTGTCCTGATATCTGTCATGAGCATGAGGGGGATGAAACCAATCATGGACACAGATACATAAGGAAGGAATAAAGTAGGGATCTTGATCAATTGGAATTTGTATGGAAATACCTTTTTGAACTACATGAATTGGGTCATATCTTTCTTTTGAGAGTCCTATCTGCCTGCTTATGTAATTGAAGATTTTATGAATGATTGTTGAAATTTGAATGAAATGCGTTTTTGGACACACGCATAACTAGTGGGTCATATTTTTCTGATGAACATTCTACCTGCTTGTTTTGGAAAGTTATGAATGATTAATGCGTGTGAGTAAATTATGTAGTAATCTGAATTTATTGAATTTGACATTCTACACTATGAGAGCTTGTTTTTTGTTGGAAAAATACCAAATTGTGGTGCGGGGTAAAAGGAGGAGAGTAGGGTTGAATTATTTACCCGGTTGAATAAGGGGAGCTACCTGAGAGTTTGCCACAGTTTGGGACCATATTGGAAAAAGTGTTGTATGACTCAATTATAAGGAGTCAATAAGTTCTGGTAAGCCCCCGTTTCCTACTGGAGGGGTATAAACACATGGCTGTGGACTACATGAGTGGATTTGATTGTGCAAGATCTCTAGGAATAAGAAACAATACAAGACTTTCACAGATGACACTTTGGACTGTTGTTGGGGTTGACTTATTTTGTCACATTTTTTTAAATAACTGAGAGGATTAATAGGTGTTTTTTACACTATAGAATTTTGAAAGCTGCAAACCCCAGGGGGTGTTATATACCAGCTGCTGGGGATTTTTGGGACTGTAGCTTAGAGCAGGGAGAAGGTGGTTTATTTCAGTTTGGGGTTCTGATGAATCTAGTGCTTTAAATAATGGATGTCTTATTTTTGCAGTGATGTAACAGTCCTATAAATGTTATTAACCTCCTCTGATAGCAAGCCTTTTACTTGATATTTCTATCTCTCCCTGCAACACCCATTGTTGGCTTAGCTTTAACAATACATGACATTTTGTATCTAAGTACTCAAATCAGCAGTGATTTCACAATGTGTTCTTATGCTACAAAGGAGTAGCCAGTTCTGTGATAACTCGGTCTATTCATTTCTATTCTCCTTTATACATATTTTATATAAATGTTATGAGCTTCAGATGCATTGCCAAGAATTCTGAAATGTGAATAGCTGTCTAATTCATTAAAACATAACTTGTGTGATTTAAAAGCCAGGAAGAGTGCTTTTCCCTACCAAAGCAGCTTTTTTTCCTTTCCAAAAAAGGAGTTATGAAGTGAGTTTTATCATTTGTTATGCTTCATGGTTTAACAATAATACCAGTGACGGCTAGGCTGAACATTTCCTGTTTGCCTGTAGTCTATAAATTGCAGATAGGGCTTGGTAATCATTTCACATCTACAATGTACAGCTCTTGACTATATTACAAAACAATGATGTTTCAAATCCCCCAAGCGATGGCTTTATATTTTGTGTGTGTCAAGTCATCCTCCGAAAAAATCGTGTCTAGACTTAATAATGTTTAATGTGTACTGTGAGGTTTAAAATGACTCATGAATCTCGATGCCGTCATTAAAATTCTATTGGCAAGTCTAATTTGTTTAAAGTTGTCTTTTATTGTTTTAACTTTTTTAGTGTTATGTTTTGCCTTGGGAGTTGATAATAGCTGACATTTTATAAGGATAATCTGTTGTTGGAGTGGAACAAAAAAAGGTCATATTAGTACTTTCAAATGTGTGATATTCCTTTGTATTGTATGTATAAAAAAAAACCTCCTGACATTAAAAATTAATAGAAAATAAGTCCAGCCTCTCATTTGTCTAGTCTCCACCTGGATTTAAACTGCCAGACCCGTATATTCACATGCTACTTATGTAACAAGGTATCTATATTCACTCTTTGATGTGTGTGAGTGCTTTTGTGCTACAACATCATTAGCTTCCTGTGCTGTGATTCACTTGGAGCAGAATATTGTGGACTTTTATACAGGGTGGATTTGATTTAAATCACTAGTAAAAAGGCTTGATTTAAATCAACTCTGTTGAAATAATTTTTAAAAAGCAACTGTTCTTTCTCTGTGCCGCAGCTCTCCTCCTCTGACCCACTGTTGACTCACCGACCTTCCCATTCACTTTAATGGGGCGGCGGCTGGTGATGCGCCAGTGATACAACAAGGGGAGGGACGTGGCGGCAGCAGGTGATTGGATGCCCGCTAACAGGTGCTGCCATGATGGATCTGAAATGACAGGTGCTCTTTAAATGTAAGGACTCATTATTGTTGGTAGTTAGAATCTTTATTATTTGCAAACAAAATTAAGGTTTCCGATTTAGAATAATAAGCTGTAAGGTTATTATTAAGGTAAATAGTGATATCAGAACCAATTCAATCATACAGTTTGTAGTGTACATACTGTAGATTTGCAAAACAATGGGATAAAGGAATATTCCTGAACTTTGTTTTATCTCCTGGTTACTGTGACATTGTGTGACTGCATCAATGCAGTGCATGCTATCTCAGCTTGTATAGCTTGGATTCATTGAATGAGTTTACCAAAAATGTAAATAATGCAGAATATACAACCTCGTGCTATATAACTAAGCTCAATTTCATGCTGAATAAACAAAATCATTAATGTATCTTAAATAGAAAACTATCATTAGATAGATTTTTACTCCAAAAGCATTTTATTATAAAAAGTTAATACAAATAAAAAAAAATCAGATTTAAATAAAAAAAACTAATTTAACCGCTTGCCGACGGCTGATCGGCAATTGACGGTGACAGAGTGGCTCTGTAACGTGAAACGCCGTCATACGACGGCAGCCGCGAGACAGAGCCTAGTGAGCGCGCGCGCGCCGCCGGAGGCGCGCGCCCGCGCCCACTGTGTTCGGGGGGGCCAGGGAGCGGGTGCAGCAGCTTCGATTGCCGCCGGCTACCCGCGATGCCCCCCCCCCGGAGCGAAGGAGCGGAGGTCCGTGTATGTAAACACGGACCTCCGCTCTGCCGCCGTTAGCTTCGACGACGTGGGCGAGGGACCGGGGGGGCTTGTGTCACCCGCGCCCGCGCGCGGAGGCCGCCGCGCGCGCGCGAGTGATCCGAGACAGAGCGCCGACGGCAGCATACTGCCGCAAAGTGCAATGTCTCGGTGAGACAGTGGCAGTTAACGGCTAGTCGGCAGCCGTTCGCCAATTTAATCAAAAAAAATAAATTTAGACTAAAAAAAAATAAACATAATTGAAAAATATTATTTTACGAAAACCTCATTTTTAGATAGATTACTATCAAAAGATAAATTCTA
>BLSH010077541.1:682249-698181 GCA_018402905.1 Glandirana rugosa | reverse complement strand
GATTGTCTGTTTCCCTGGTGCAGACTTTCCCTCACTTCTGTCTGGTAAAAAGCTGTCCACAGATCAAAGTAAGGGAAATCTGGAGTCCAGGATAGCGGTAAAGCTAACCATTCCCCATTCTATTCAAAACTAAAAAAAAAAGTTGTAGGTATAGATACACTGTTATTAATATTAAACATGATTAATATCCAACAGTTTGTGCAGCACTTTACAAAATGCAGGTAGTCAGTACAGTTACAATACCATTTAATCCAAGAGGAATCAGAGGGCCCTGTTTGTTAGAACATACAATCTAAGAGGGAAAGACATGTTTTTCGTTACCAAAAAAAGTAACAAAGCTCTAATAGAGCTTGGGAAAGCAATAAAAACTCAACTGGGTTTTAATTAACCCTTCCCCACTCCGTCCAAAGCAGACTAAAATGTTTTGATGACATACACTTTAAAAATTAATTTTTACTTTGAAATATTTAAAATGGTTAAGCACTTTATTTTCCTTAGGATCCATAATTCCCTTTATCATATGTCAATGTATAACAAAGGTTACATGAGATAATCATCATGTGCAGATGTGTTTTGAAATCGCTGACTGGTAAAACATTTGCTGTCATGCTCCTTTTAGCAGAACTGTGTGACTTTCCATATGTATGATATCATTGCATTTGTAGTTTATTTATATGGCAGTAGTACAATTTTAATACAGAGAAAAATTACTTTCCATTCAAAAGCTGATATTTTTAACCATAATTTACTTGTATTCATGTCACTTGTGTAATATAATAGAATTCATTTACCCTTTTGTTGTTACAAAAAACTTAGATATGTGTTTTTTGTTCCAAGAATATGCACAGACTGGCTGAATGTCTTAAAGAACAGGTGCACTTATTGTTTTGTTTCACCCTTATCCTGACCTAACCCAACTCATTCTTGCCCTCCACAGATGCGTACATACCTCCATCCAATGGCCACGGCCTCTGGTGTGTGTTTGCATCCAGTGCTGCAAGTCTTATTTCCCATGCCAGGCTGTGATTCGCAGACACGGCCAGGAGAACATGATGTTCTGGGAGCTGACATTGCTGTCCTTCCATGCAAATTTGCATTGAGTGGATAATCAGTAATACATGTAAATATCAGGAGTTCTACCTTTTCTCAGACTTCACGTTTTGCATATTTGTTCTAGGTCATTGAAGGTATTTAAATCAGGCTTCACACCCCAGCTGGCAACTAGCACTTTCAAAAGAATTCCAGAAATCTCTCAGCACAGGTTTTCTTTTCTGCAGTTCATGGAATTTTTATGGTGGTCTTTAATATCTAATTTATTTTGAGGATATGATACACTGAGATTCCTGGGATTGGGACTGAAGGCCGAGTTCATTTTGCACCAGTTCCACTTCCACTACCATTCTTCTAGGGCTGAAGGAAGTTTAAACAACAGAGTGAGCCTGTAAAAGCTTTGTATACACATATCACCTTATAAAGACATTAGCATATTTATGTCTTTATGTCAGTATGAGTTGAGGTGCACTGTGGACCACTTTTTATGGAGAACCTTCAAGAGCCTGTGTAAATTCATGTGCTCGTGCGCATGAAGCTCAAAATACAGACCACTAGTTAAGGGGAATGTACAAAAACTGCAGAGGCCACTGATCTATTTTTTTGCAGCATTGTGGCTAGGTGGCAGCGCTATATCTGGCACCTCATCCCTGAAGTAACATATATAGGACAAAGGGTATTTGGTGGGATTATAACGGTGCCCAAAACAGTAAAGAGACAAGTTAAATATAAAACTTACAAAATGAATTCAATAAATGTTTAAAATCAAAGCAATAAATCATTGTTCACATATGCTGGTTATATTGTCATGAAGAAGGGTTACATAGGTGGTCATGATGAAGTGCCAGATCCCAACATGTTTTGCCAATATTGGCTTCTTCAGTGGATTAGTGGACCACTACTAGTCAACAGACTATAACAAGAACAAAAACATACATACAAACAAGATAGTCAATTAGTAATAAAGTACAAATATGTAAATACGTACTATAGGCTAAATTTATTGTCAATTGTCATACACTCTGTCCATTCCAACCCAAGCTTACCCAATCAGCCACCAATGAACGCCAGTTCACCGTACGCACCAATGGGGGAGGGAGGTGCCATGTGGCCAGGCTATGATGCAAAATAATCAGAAAATGGGTAAAAAATTTTAATTCTTTATATCGAGTGGAGCTAAAGTGAAGTGAATAGAATAGCTTGGCATAATGCCCAGCAAGGGTGGACACCTAAGCAATTTGGCTCAGAACACTCCTTAATGCATGAGAGCATAAGGCATCTGGCAAGTGTCCCTTTTGGTGCCAGAGTGTAAATGGCCTAAGGATTTACACAGTGCCCATGCATTTTCTCAGTCTGGAATATGATGATTACATTTTTTAACCATAAGTGTTTACATTGTTAAAAGAGAAACCAGAGGTCCTTATTTGCATACTTTAGTTAGCAACCCAGTCTTGAAGCAAGAGATTCAGCATGACACCTAATGTTTTTAGAAGGAGAGGGCAGCTATGGTGGAATTCATAATCCTCTCATAACAGGTTACTTAAAAAAATCCCAATTACCAGAAATCTGTCTTCAGTCATACTCTGAATGTTCTGATTATTTCCAAACTTGTACGTGTTTTTTCTCCATGAACAGAATACCAATCTGCTGATATCATTATGCCCCTGGGGTAAATTCTGGCTCAGAGCCAAGAGTGTATAATCAAAAGCTGTAAATATTGAGCCAAAATAGCACAATGTGGATTCCCAACTTCACCAGTGTAAACAATTTAGAAAATCAAGTGATTTTTTTTTTTAGTGTGATTGATTACTCTGTGATTGTTCATTAAATGATCCATTTTATCTGTTGTAGTAATATATAGAAGATGTCTGGCTCAGTGTTTTCTTGTGTTTTAGTAGATGTGGGATAAGAGCTTACTTGGTAAGGAAGCACAATATTGCATGCCATTCAAAGTGTGACCTTTAAGAGAAATGAATAATTTTATTGTGTATCAGGTTCTTTGCCTGAAACAGCACTCTAAAGTTATGAATTTAACCCGTGCTATAAATAAAAGGTTTGGAAATTTAAGGCAGCTGAAATACACACCCAGTAATGGTAAACAAACTCTAAAAACTCAACAGAGGTTGATGATTCACAGTACAAACACCATTTAGGTTTTATATTCAGTAACATTTTTATATATCCCCTGGTGCTTGGAGATTAAATCTAGAATCTCTCTGTGAAATACATGATGACTTTAACAAAAGGAACACTGAAAACAGAACAGAGATTTAGAAAAAAGACATGGTAAATTTTAGACTGTAGCTTACAGCTGCTTATAATAAAATATTCCTTCATAGGAAGCATTTTTTAAAGACTTTATCTGGGAAATAGATCAGTACAGAATTTTGGACATATGAGTTCCATTTAATTAATTAGGACTCTCATCGCCCTTTACGTTACAAATACATGCATCACCGTTGTTTCCTACCTTTTATGATATATCTATTTAAGTTAGTTTAGGTTTTGTTTTTTCTGTAAAGCAACAATACAGTTTAATCATGTAGCCAAGTCTATGAACATCCTTGTGAATTGGAATTGTATTTGTGTGGGTTTTTTAAATATATTTTTATATATTGATTGCTGCATTCTTATTGACTGAGTTCTTTACAAAAAAAAAAGCATAAGAAATGCAGAAAAGGCATTGGAATTGTTCTTGGTGTTGTATCTATTTTTAATCCAATGCAGTTTTAATCCTTTTTACAATGAGACTTCACAAATTCCTCATTTTAACTGATCTCTCGATAGTCCAGTAAAAAGAACGTATCCTTTCATGGGCCAGGTCTGCTCCGTTCAGCTGAATGGGACAGGTGACACTTTTGTAAAACTTGTCCATTAATTTTTTTTGTGCGCATTTTGGCAGTGGATGTTGGCAGATCTATGATAGCTCTATTGGCAACTGGTTGTAAAGTGTCCATTTACATGTGACTACCTCCGATCACATCACACTTAGGTCTGGAAAAACGGAAAAGGATGTAGTCCTGTTCCATTTTTTTTCCCCCCTGGACCTGGATGGATTCCGGACCTGGATGCCCATCATCTACTTGCCCACAGATTTGGAACTCTCAATCGGGTCTGTCTGAAAAGCTGACAAACAGACCATATAGCCTAACAAACTTTCAGTTATTATTGTACAGGATTTATATAGCGCCAACAGTTTGCGCAGCTGAAATCCGGTAAACTAATTCCAGGTGCATCAAAACAAAAGGGGGGCAAACTTGCAGTTTATTTTCATATAAAACAGTTGTAGCCAGGATAGAAGAGCCTTCCCTCTGCCAGCAAAATACAATGGGACCCCTTTTTTTTTTTTGTAGAAGTAGTGATTTTTGCACAGATTTGGCACACTCTTTGCATATGTTCCAAAATGATAGGGGGCATAGATAGAGGGGCATCTTTTAGCACACAATATGTAGGAAAAGGACAGGCTTTTCTACAATATACTGAATAAACTGTAAGACTGCACACCTTTTGTTTTATGGCACCTGGAATTTATTTGACTCATGTAATCTGAATTATTTAAATGCGAATGTTATTTTGCAGTCACCTCTATATTCTGACCTTCATATGTAAATATATTTTTTATAAACTATTTTTCTCTGAGGGCTTATGTATTGTGTCAAATGAGGGCTTTTGTATTATGTCAAATGTTTTCATGTCCCCATTGATATTGAAACTACATCACTTTTTCTAGTACAATTTAATAAGTAATGCAAAGAAAAAATACAATAGTTTGATATGTGCATACAAAAAATCATTGATTTTATAAGGTCATACCAAGAAAAATTGTATATCTAATCTAACACTCAACCTCTTGTTGAGAATTTACTGAGCACACATTACACAATACTACCTGCTTCTGCACAAAAAGTACCAAGCAGTTAGGGATATAAGGATTCCCAAATATGTATTTTTAAGAAACTTGATTTTAAAGTCATTGTAAATATGCTCTCTGCACATCAATAGCTGCTGATCTCCTAGTTCTCTTATAATTCATGGTTACATTCAAAGCCTTGAAATGTTTACATGGCCCTTGGTTAAAATGAAATACATATTACACAATACATACTTTTTTAATACTATAGGTGAATCATGATGAAAAAATATAATCCCTAATGAAAGCATTCACATGTATAATCACGTCTGTTTTTTTTTTTTCTTTTTTGTATTTAGCAGGCTTGTAAGGCTTGCTCTTTAGAGTAAATGATATATTGTGCAATAGCTGTAGGGCAGAGAAGTGTACTAAGTGTTTGTTATTATGGCTTTGTTGCACCATTTTCCATCTCAAACAAAAGCTGTCAAATCATTTCTTTTATGAGAAATCTTAATTACATTGCAGATGTTAGAAAAAGCTACATTGTGGCATATCTCATAGCGACCAGTCAAGTTCATCATTTCAATGAATGTAGGGTAAAGCACTTCACACAGACATTATATAGACCCTTTTGGGTTCTTTGGACCAAATCTGATTACAACTGGGTAATCTATGTGACATATCAACTACCGTTCATCTGCTGTATTGTCATACTTTCAGAATGAAAAACCTCAAACCCGCTCCTCTTGGAGATGGTTGGTTGAATCATGTTCAGCATCTAATGATGTTCTCCAGATCTATAGTGTATGGTGGTTTAAGCTTTTCTCAGCATATTGCTAAATACAGGTTCTGAATAATATTTAGACATTAACTGTAGTTTTTTCATTTTATATTAATAAGAAAGAATGCTCTATTATACTTTGGACTATGGGATTTGTTATTTGACTATTGGTATGATGGCTCCATGGATGTGACCACTATGATTTAAAGTGTGTGTGTGTGTGTGTGTGTGTGTGTGTGTGTGTGTGTGTGTGTGTGTATATATATATATATATATATATATATATATAGTCATTTTGTTTTTCTATTAACCACTTTCCTACTGGGCAGTTTCACCCCCTTCCTGCCCAGGCCAATTTTCAGCTTTCAGTGCTGTCGCATTTTGATTCACAATTGCAAGGCCATGCAACACACTATCTAAATTAACTTTTTATCATTTATTTTGAGACCGAAAGAGCTTTCTTTTGGTGTTATTTAATCACCAATGGGTTTTTCTATTTTTTGCTAAACAAATGGAAAAAGACTGAACATTTTGAAAAATAAAACCTTTTTCTTCGTTTCTGTTATAAAATTTTGTAAATAAGTAATTTTTCTTCACTGATGTGTGCTAATGAGGCTGCACTGATGAGGCTGCACTGTTGAGTACTGTCTAGCAGATTGACAGTCGGGCGAGATTCTCCTCCTTCTGAAAGGTTAACTTTGGGTAGAGTAGGGAAAGGATGGAACCAAGTTTTTATTGCCATCTGTCTTCACTGGGGAGATTCACTGTCTTTGTATTAGTGACCTTTATCAACTAGACATAGAATGTTGGGAAAACTATATTTTACAGTTGTCACTATAACAAGAGGTGAGCGAAAATCTTTAGGCAGTGACACCTCATCCAGTGACTACTGTCCAAGAGCAGAATTCCTCTCACTTTGTGGAGATATTCTCTCACTTTGGGTTGCATCCCCAATGGGACACAGATGGGAAACTGGTTTTTAACGCTACTCAATACAAACCTGAAAAAAAAAATTTTGGCTATGCATACACTTTGTGTGTAAACATACCATGATGTATTGAATACTGTTTTCTCCATTGATTACTTTGGAGTCTTGGCATATGTTTACCAGAAAGCTGGATGGATGATTTTGTGTATTAAAAGACAGCATTGCCTTACATGTTTGTTTGAGTGGTCACTATAGGCACATTTTATCAACCATCATGTTCGTATATCTTGGTGCCAATTGCAATCTCCAATAGTGAGATTTCCTCATGATGGTTTGTGTCTGGTTATTTGGTCCAATGCTGGAATTCCATTGAAAACACATGACAGTCATTTGGCTTTGTAATGAATGTTGAGGTTAAAGCCCAACTCCATCAAAATGAAAATGTCCACCCCTGCATTGGGCCTGCTCCACACTGCAAAGGTTAAATGCTCATTTAGTCTAGGGAAGAATATTAAGGAGAAAATACTTGCCTTATGCCTTGCTCCATCCAGTTCCCTCCAGCACTGTGACTGGTTCCCCACAGTTCCTTTGGAAGCTGTGACTGGCTCTGGTTGCACTCCAGCCTCCTTCACATACAATATAGGGTTGATGTCCCTGCATTGAAACTAATAATGCAGAGGCCCCACCCATAGACCAGAGCTTTGAAGGTTAGGCCCCATTCACACCTGAGCGTTTTGTAGCTTGAAGCCTGAAGCTACAAAACGCTGGAGGGGAAAAAAATCAATGATTCTCTATGGAGATTTGGGCGGTTTTCTGCTTTTTACATTGGTGACCTTTTGACCTGTCCAAAATTGCGGCAAAAACGCTGAAAAATTGTGTGACTTTCTGCCTGAAAACGACACGCTCAGGTATGAATGCAGCCTGTGGAAGGTGTTAAGTGATAGAGCCTGTTCTGTAGTCCCCTAGACATAACAAGCATTCAACCCTTGCAGTGAGGAGGGGGCCCCATGGTGGAATTTCTCATTTCAATGAAGTTGGGTTTTAAACATTTAAACAAAAGTATAAACAGAATTTTTATATTGAATTATATTGTAACTGTACCGACCCCTTTATTTGCAAAGCACTGCACAAACTTGGTGCTGTAAAAAAAATCTTTTTATATTGGTATATTAAAAATATGCTGCTACTAAAAGAATTTAAAAAAATATGCTGCTACTGTATTGCCTGGGAGCCAAAAAGTCAGTAAATGATTCAGGTTCTCAACAACTCAAAAACCAGAATTTGTTTCAGTTGAGTTGGAAATGGGAATGCTAGTCTTTTTATTGTCTTTTTAAGTGATTTAAAGGAAAAAGATTTATTTCAAATAAATAACAAACATGTTATACTTATCTGCTCTATGCCGTGGTTTTGCACAGAACAGCCCTGGCTTCTCCCCTTTGCCGAGTGCCCCCATAGTAGGCCGATTGCTGTGGGTGCACTCATGGATTCTCGCTCCCAAATGCATGAAGGTTAAAGAACCTTCAGCCTTTACAACCACTTTAACTTCACACCAGTGGGTGCACCTTAAGGTATGCATAATGTGCGTACTGATGTGCATTGCGCATGTGTGCTGTAATGCATTGCTAAAACACATTTCAGTGCTCCCGTTTTTCCCTTTTTTTAAACTTCTATTAAATTCTGTGCATAGCATTGCATTGCCCTATGGCGCATCAGTACACACTACATGAAAATGAGACTTGTTCTATTTTTTGTCAGTGCGTTTGTGTACTGAAGCAGTGGGTCACACAGAAAAATATTTGCATTTAGAGAAAATAGAAATGAATGCATCCAGGGGCAGATTAGATACTCTAAATACATCTAAACGCATGTAGATGTGAGTAAAATTGGGTAAAGGCAAGTAAATCTAAACACAGAAGAACTTGATTTGGTAAGCATAGTTTAAATAACCTGAGTGCAGGAGTGCTGGTGTGAATGTAGCCTTTTGCTTTGTAAAAGTGATTGTAAAGTATTGTTTAAAAAAACAAAAAACAAACCTGTTATACTTATCTGCTATTTTGCAGTGGATTTGCAGAGAGCAGTCCGGATCCTCCTCATGTCCCTCTTTGCTGTTCCTGACCCCTCCCTCCTGTTGAGTGCCCCTACAGAAAGTGACTTGCTATGGGGGCACCCGAGCCGAGCTGCAGCTCTGTGTGTCCATTCAGACACAGAGCCCCCTCTCTCTCCTGAGTGGCTAACTGCCTTTGATTGCCAGCCGCAGGAGCCAATGGCGCCACTGCTGTGTCTCAGCCAGTCAGGAGGGATAGTCTCGGACGGCCAAGGGACTCGTGTATATCGCTGGATAGAGATGGTGCTCAGGTAGATATTAAGGGGGCTGATGGGGCTGCTGCACACAGAAGGTTTTTTTTTTATCTTAATGCATAGAATGCATTAAGATAAAAAGCCTTCTGCCTTTACAACTCCTTTAAATCTGCAGATTAGAACTTCTGGCATGCTGTGCAACATTATATATATTTTAGAGATAAAGTAGAGTGTAAATAAATTGCAGATACCATGTTTTTGAGGATGTTACATGTTCCTTCTTGCCTGCATGTGCCTGTTATTTGTTTGTTGTACATTACCCTAAATTGAATATCTTATATCTTTCAGCAAGCACTATTTTTATAGTCACAGATGTTTGTGACAATTCTGCTTATTTATGTTCTGTATTTCATAATTTCCGAATATGTTTCTTTGTGCATTTAACAGTATGCCAGACTATTCTGGTCTAATTGTCAATTGCAGTTGAAGTCAATGTGCCACTTCCTCTATGTGGAACAGAAAACACCATAAAAACTAGAATAACCATTTGAAGGCTGGGTATAAACTAGTAGATATTTGTTTAACATTGTTCATTGTAAGAATGTTTTTTCTAATCATTAGTGGGGGTCAAATTGATGTAGCACTGGGAGGGCAGGGATCAACAACTTTGAAAGTTGTAAACTACAATTGATGGGGTAACAAATAGTTTAGTGGGTAATGTTTATTTTATTGTGCTCATTGTGTTAAAATGCTGAAAGTTTAATTCTACTCTAATTTTTGGAAATTACACACTTGTTAGGGCTGATGTCAGATGGGTGATTCTGCCACTAGTGCAGGATCACTAAGAAGCTGCCTCTATGGGATTTCTCCCACTATATCCAAGGCAGCTGAATCTTGAGCTCTAGCAATAGGAGCGACATCTTGCTGCCTCAGCTAATTAGGAAGCAATTCCATAGGGGACAGACAGACAACCTCTTAAGCTTAGCACACATGGTTTGAATGTCGGGTGGCATCGGCTGGGTTAATAGAAACCTGCCAACATTCAGCCTGTGTCACAGCAGCCAATTCGACAGAAGTCAGTTGTTCCGCCGGCTTCTGTCAAAGGGTCGTGACCGAAAAAGGTCTGTTGACCGTCTCCCGATCAAACGGCGTGTTCTGGTGAGAACCCCCTGAGCGAACACAATAGCAAAGCAGGTGAGATTGCTGTACTAACATTGGATGGTTAGTACAGTGGCTCCGACCTGAGCTGTCAGGTTTCTTTTTTTCATTCAATCTGCTGGTTAAACGAGAAAAAATAAATAAACTGTTGTGTGTACAAGGCTTAAGTGATGCGCTGGCCTTCACATCAGCCTAAGATACTTGTGTGTAATATAATCTTACTTCGTTATTGATTTTTTTTTTCATAGATTGAAAAAATTCTGCACTGATGAAGAGAAATGATTTTTTGTTTTATAGACATACATCAAAATGGTGTAAACCGCACTTTAATTCCCTTTAAGTCAAATTGTTATGCTGGGTACAGCCCTCCAGGAAGGAGTATGGCATGTTCATGGCTTTAATCTTACAGTGTATCAATAAAACAGGAAGAAGAGTATGTGTCTTAATCCTGTGTATTCACAACCACACACCAGCTCACATCTTATAAATGTATCTTATTTTCCTGAAGTCATCGGGTTAAACTTACATCTGTGCAAAACTGAATTATAGTTTTGTTCTCATTACAGGAAATGCTGCATTCAAGAGCAGGAGTTTGTCTTACTCAACTGCTTTTGCATGACCACAGTGCAGGAATTGTAACATTCTTCACACATTACAGTGTAACAGTCATGGCATATCAAACCTTGTACATTCCTACCAACTGTTAGCAGAATTAGTCAGATTTATTTTATGCATTTTTTTTTTGTAAAGAATCTAGTACAGTTTGCATCGGCAGAGTAACATCACATTCCTGCAAATAACATTGTTTCTAGATGATATTAAATGGAATGTCGTTTTGTTACCTAGGAGACCAAAACTCCATAACCAGAGATATAAAACTTTAATAGAGATAGACAAACAGATTGGATGACTGCTATCCCATGGCAGTTTCTACTGTTGCACGCATGTTCCGAACGTATTGCCACTTTCACCATAAATCATAATTAAAACCATTTTAAGAGGCAGCATCAAATAGGTGAAGCTAAATAATCAGATTCTTGTGGTTGAATTTCCTTAATGGTACAAAGTTATATGTTGATCGTTTGGTCTTCTTTTTGTGCATGTGCATGCTAATTTGCAGAAGTCAGGCATTTTATAGGGCTTTTAGCAGAGCCTTCACCATGTTTTATTCTCAATAATCAATAAATTGTATTTTTAAATCATTTTTGTGTGATTCTTCAGGGAAGGGGGTTTACCAGCACCTTGAAAGTTCCACTGCTGTTTTCTTTTCTGTTTGGTTCCATGTTTAAATAGGGATGCGGTGCTGGTGTTACTCTGTTAGACCTTGATTCTCTGTTCATTTTATAGGGATACTGACATGCTTTAAATTCATTTTGAACCGTTAGAAAAACCTGACTGAATGTGATTTTGATATATTTTAGTATTTTGCCTGCTGGATTCTTTTCCTGTACAAGCTGCATTTTTGTATTTGTGTATTTCCTATGCAGATTTATAAGTTCTCCCTCTAGTGGATAACTTTATGTTGCAAGAATAAAGACCATTTAGTTCAACAAAAATCTTAGTTTAAGATTACATCTGCCTCCCTTGTGTAGGCAACCAAAAACCTAGAAGCCACTACTTGGATGTGATGTGAGCAGCCCCAGCTGACTGTGTGACACTTTATAGTATTCCCCTGCAGCTACATGAATGGTATGTTGGGAGGTATAGGGAAAGGGTAGAGGAGCTGGGCCAGCACAGACAGTTATGAGACACTCCGAGAAGGGACCAGAGTTTCTTGAACCCAATAGATTCTTGTTTGTTTGCCATTGAAAACCTGCTTTTCTTACTTGCCAAGAGCTTTTGTAGCTGCTAGCGAGCAAAACACTAAAGGCTGGTAGTTACATGTCTTTAAAACTCACAGACCAGTTATATATTAACGGCCTTTATTACATCCATTTCACTTGCATGATGGGAACAGCAGCAGGCAGGGAAGGGTCCTGGGTGGAAAGTAATAATATAAATTGATCCATGGCATGTAATAACTTAATGGTAACGTATATATCAAGACATGCTGATTTTGGTTCATTTGTATTGTTTAAAAACAGTGTGGCATACACTCACCACCTTTTAGGCTGATTCATTTATTTGATATTTCTTTTAATGAATTATGAAGGGGTTTAGCTTTGTAACAAATAATACATGTGACATCAATACATTTGGAGCATTCTGTCATAAGCATATTTGGTAATATCAGGTCAGGATTATGGTGAGAAAGCAGATTCAATCCCTTACATATGTTTTGTAACAAACGCTTCACTCCATAACAAAGCAATATACATATTTTCTATTTAAAAGCCTTTTTTTTTTAATTGTTCTTTGAGCATTTGTTAAGCTTTATTATATTTTGAGACTCTACTCTACATGGGACATATACAGTGCATGCGTGCTTTATATCACGCTTTACAGATCATGACTTGTTAATGTGTTAAGCAATTTTCAATAGGAATGTCTGTAAAGTAAACATATCTCTTAACAGGGCCAGCATAACTTTTTTTTTTTTTTTTACTTTTTCTCCTTCTACATATTCAAAGCCCTGGAGGGATTACTTAATGTAATATAAAATGTTAATTGTTGTACCACATTCATCTGGCAGGTTAGAGTCCTGGCACCAAGCCAGGAAAATATAGCTTTATTACACACTCTGACATTTAGATTTATTTGTTTTTTCCTCTGTTTCGTTGATTTCACTGAGAAATTTTACATTTTCTTTTTTATAAGAGAGGGAGGAGGTCTGGGGAGAGCGCTGTACCAGCTGACTTACAGTATAAACCATTTCTCAAAATAACCACAGTAGCACAATACTTGTGTGTGATTTACGTCACTTCATGTTTTTATTTGATGGTCTGTGGCATGTTCAGTTAAGATATTTGTTAGAAGATTTTGCACTGGGTCTTTCTCTTTCTTAGATCTGTAGTTCCCACATCATTTTGCTTTAGTTTTTATGAACTCAGAGTGAAACTAAAGAACTGTACCAGTAATTTTCTCACTCAATATAAATTAGTTAATTGTTTTGTTCTATGGAATGAAAATGTGTGTATACATATAAGTATATAAATATATATATATATACAGTATCTCAAAAAAGTGAGTACACCCCTCACTTTTTTGTAAATATTTTATTCTATCTTTTCATGTGACAACACTGAAGAAATGACACTTTGCTACAATGTAAAGTAGTGAGTGTACAGCTTGTATAACAGTGTAAATTTGCTGTCCCCTCAAAATAACTCAACACACAGCCATTAATGTCTAAACTGCTGGCAACAAAAGTGAGTACACCCCTAAGTGAAAATGTCCGAACTGGCCCAATTAGACATTTTTCCTCCCTGGTGTCATGTGACTCAGTGTTACAAGTTCTGTGAATGGAGAGCAGGTGTGTTAAATTTGGTGTTGTCGCTCTCACTCTCTCATACTGGTCGCTAGAAGTTCAACATGACACCTCATGGCAAAGAACTCTCTGAGGATCTGAAAAAAAAGAATTGTTGCTATGCATAAAGATGGCCTAGGCTATAAGAAGATTGCCAAGACCCTGAAACTGAGCTGCAGCACGATGGCCAAGGCAATACATTGGTTTAACTGGACAGGTTCCACTCAGAACAGGCCCCATGGTTGACCAGAGGAGTTGAGTGCATGTGCTCAGCGTCATATCCAGAAGTTGTCTTTGGGAAATAGACGTATGAGTGCTGCCAGCATTGCTGCAGAGGTTGAAGGGGTGGGGGGGTCAGCCTGTCAGTGCTCAGACCATACACTGCATCAAATTGGTCTGCATGGCTGTCTTCCCAGAAGGAAGCCTCTTCTAAAGATGATGCACAAGAAAGCCAGCAGTTTGCTAAAGACAAGCATAGTAAGGACATGGATTACTGAAAGCATGTCCTGTGGTCTGATAAGACCAAGATAAATTTATTTGGTTCAGATGGTGTCAAGTGTGTGTGTGGTGGCAACCAGGTGAGAAATACAAAGACAAGCGTGTCTTGCCTACAGTCAAGTATGGTGGGGGGAGCGTCATGGTCCGGGGAGTGGGGGGATTGTGCTCTGCTTCAGTATGCCACAGTACATGTTGGCATTCATGGTTCCCTCCCCTCCCTTCGGAGACTGGGCCACAGGGTGGTATTCCAAAATGGTAACGACCCCAAACACATCTCCAAGACAACCACCGCCTTGCTAAAGAAGCTGAGGGTAAAAGTGATTGTCTGGCCAAGCATTTTTCCAGACCTAAACCCTATTGAGCATCTGTGGGGCATCCTCAAATGAAAGGTGGAGGAGCGCAAGGTCTCGAACATCCACCAGCTCAGTGATGTTGTCATGGAGGAGTGGAAGAGGACTCCAATGGCAACCTGTGATGCTCTGGTGAACTCCATGCCCAAGAGGGTTAAGGCAGTGCTGGAAAATAATGGTGGCCACACAAAATATTGACATTTTGGGCCCAATTTGGACATTTTCACTTAGGGATGTACTCACTGTTGTTGCCAGTGGTTTAGACATTAATGGCTGTATGTTGAGTTATTTTGAGGGGACAGCAAATTTACACTGTTATACAAGCTGTACACTCACTACTTTACATTGGAGCAAAGTGTCATTTCTTCAGTGTTGTCACATGAAAAGTTATAATAAAATATTTACAAAAATGTGAGGGGTGTACTCATTTTTGTGAGATACTGTGTGTATGTGTGTGTGTGTGTGTGTATATATATATATATATATATATATATATATATATATACACACACACACACACACCTCTAAAGCTATTTTTACCCGAGCAGTGAAAATATCTTATTTGTTCCATTTTGGTCTAATAAACATACCATTGGAAGCATTTTGTTAAATCTGTTTGAGAAGTGAAAAAAATGGGTTGATCTCGTCATGAACTAATTTGTTCTCGGTACTCTGGTATCTCAAAACGCCCTTCTAGTTTGACAACAGAATGATAAAAGTGATATTAAAGTCTTGTTTCTTTTTATTCTTAATAAAAAACATGTTATACTTACCTGCTCTGTGCAATAGTTTTGCACAGAGCAGCCCGGATCCTCCTCTTCTCAGGTCCCATGGTGGTGCTCCTTCCTCCTGCTGGGTGCTTCCAGTGGGGACACCCAAACAGGCGCGCTCCCAAGCCGCAACTCTGTATGTCCATTCACACAAGAAGCCACGGCTCAGCTCGGCCCGCCCCCTCCATCTCCTGATTGGCTCACTGGTTGTGATTGACAGCAGTGAGAGCCAATGGCTCCCGCTGCTGCCAAAAGCCACACAGGAATGCGAGTCCCCAGAGAGCTAAGGCTCTCATGGACGTCGCTGGATTAAGAGGAGGCTCAGGTAAGTATTAGGGAGGGCTGGGGGGAGGAAGCTGCTGCACAGAGCAGTTTTTTTTTACCTAAAAACCTTATGCCTTTACAACCACTTTAACCTTTTATGTTGTAGACATCTGAGAGTGGGAGGGGTTGAGTAGTTTAACAAGTTTTATAAGCAGGGTGCATTTATGGAAGATCTATATGCATTTTCTGTACTTTCAGAGGAAGTTTGTATGAAGAGATGTACTGCATAGGTTTCTTTTATTTTTCCTTGACTTATGCTTTAAATGGATTCATATATTCACCTAGAGCTGCTCTGGGCTTAATCTGGCTGTGAGTCCTAAAGCTCAGTTAGGGATTTTAGGGTGGTGGGATGAGTTCACATGGCAGCAGTCAACCAATAAATGTTTCTCAGCACACTTCCATCCTGCCCTTAATAGTCATGTGGCTGTTTAGTAGGAACTAGGGATTGACTCGAAATCCTGAGTGTCGGTCTAATTCGGGTCTCGTCGAGATCCACTTATATACTTAGGTAAATTTCGT
>BLSH010077541.1:653711-679871 GCA_018402905.1 Glandirana rugosa | reverse complement strand
GCAGTATACAGGGCCACCAGTGAGCTGTATACAGGGCCACCGGAGAGCTGTATACAGGGCCACCGGAGAGCTGTATACAGGGCCACCAGAGAGCGGTATACAGGGCCACCAGAGAGCGGTATACAGGGCCACCAGAGAGCAGTATACAGGGCCACCAGTGAGCTGTATACAGGGCCACCGGAGAGCTGTATACAGGGCCACCAGAGAGCAGTATACAGGGCCACCAGGGAGCAGTATACAGGGCCACCAGAGAGCGGTATACAGGGCCACCAGGGAGCGGTATACAGGGCCACCAGGGAGCAGTATACAGGCCACCAGGGAACAGTATACAACTACCCCCCACCCAGCCACCCTCCTCGCCCCCCCGCCTCTGGCGCGGGCGCTGGGCGGCACTATCCTCACACCATACACCCCCTGCACTTACTGTGTGTAGAGCGGCGGTGTGTGTAGAGGGCGGATGGACGTTCTGCTCCTCGGGTTTCCTGTTCTTTGCCAAAGCGCCTAGACATCCAATAGGATCGCCTGGCACTTTGGGCAATCAGGAAAAAGATCTCATTTTAGCTAGGTGAGGGATGCCTGGGTTTGGCGCCCCCCCCCTGGCCTGGCGCCGTAAGGCAGCTGCCTAAGCTGCCTTATGGTGGCATCGGCCCTGAATAAACCCCTTTGTTTCTGTTCACACTAGTGCAATTTCAGATGTGAGCTGAGTCTCACAGAATCCAATAACAATTGAAATGACATTGGTTTCGATGCAGCCTATTCACATCAATGCGACTCAACTTTTTGGCCCCATAGAATACGCAAACCTCATCCAAGTTGCACTACATGATCACGCTGAAAATCAGATCACAACAGTAAGAACCTAACACAAGTCCTTTGGTATGATGGGAATCCTCATGAAACAGACAAATGCAAATATTCAGGCAAATAAAATCACTGATTTGATCATTCCATATAGCCAGAATTCCTGATTTACTGCTCACTCTTTTATATATCTGGCCACATGTAGCTTCTTCATCTTCTGCAAGTTCCAAGGGGTTTCACTCTAATAAGGTTAATACTGAAGGTTTAGGTATTGAAGAGTACAGTGATTATGTGTTGAGTGCAGACCACAGTAAAGCAGAAAATTGATGGGCTGCTCTGGGTTATTAGATTTTGCATTTCAATGCTGACATAGTTGCATCTGGCCTGGTTTCAGCCTGTGTGCCATTACTTGTGAATATTACGGCCCGATTTTTGTATATTGCACAAACTGAATTTAATTAAACCCACTGGTTTTATTTTACATTTTTTGCGAACGCTGGTCTGGGAATATTTATCTGAAATTGTGAAACCATTTTATAATTAAAGTGACTGTAAACCTCAGACTTGCACAGGCGGTCCCCTAGTTACAAACATCCAACTTACAAACGACTCCGACTTACAAATGGAGAGAGACAACAGGAAGTGAGAGGAAATCTCCCCCTAGGAAGTGAAATTCGCTCCTGTAAGAGTTATCATGGGAAAAGGGTGTCACCGCTGATGCTTTATCACCAAGGTTTGTTTCCACAACAACCCAAATTTTTCAAAATCCAATTATCATTGGGGCAGGAAGTGAGGTGAAATCTGAACAGAAACATAGGCAGCAAAACCAACATTACAGGGGTGTTAACCCTTCCCTATGCTATCCAAAAAGCTTAAAAATATTTTTTTTGGCTGAAGCTACACTTAAAAAATGTGCCTGTTCCAACTTACAAACAAATTCAACTAAAGAACAAACCTACAGACCCTAACTTGTTTGTAACCTGGGGACCGTCTGTACTTCTCAATCCAGAGCACTTAGTGTAATTTCTGTCTGCTGCCTCGTTTCTATGCTATCTGCATGATTCACTTCTGACAAGTTTTCCTGACACCAAGGGAAAAAAGGTGACAAGGAGGGAACTCCAGCACACAGGCAGTGACTGACAGCCTCCGCTCTGTTCCTGTGTGCTGTGCGAAGGGGGGTGTGTCCCTTCCCTCCAATCAGCTCTCAGAGCTCTGCAGTGTGTAATTTCAGCTTTCCGCCCCTGTTTTCTGACAGACAAGCTTTATAAATTCTGGATGAAGAGAAGACTAGAGATGAACAGGTATAATTTGTTTCATCTTTGTGCTTCACCTGAGGCCAGTCACTTTACTGGGTATATGTAAGAGTTAGCAACCACTTTAAGGAGTTGACACACTTTACAAAAGTATGTATCTTGCATGTTTCTGTTTCATTCTTTTGTGTTTTTCAGCCTCCTGTTATAAATAGAAAGTTAAAACTTTAAATAAGTTAATAACCAGTAAAATTAAGGTCCTTAAAGGTGAACTTCAGATCAGTATTAATGATTATGGACACACTAAAAAAAAGTGGAACTTCAGTGAGCAGTAAAAACATGACAGGCATTCTAACCCTTTTCCACCCTACCCAAAACAAAAAAAAAAAGGCTGGAGGTTTACTTTTAGTGAGAGTATATCCATTGGCTTTGGCCAGCATGGTAGATTGCTTTCCTTAATGTAAATAATATAACTGGCTACTAACATTTATAGGTAAAATTGATCCAGGGAAAATCCGATTGCCTCTCGGGGGATCAGGAAGGAATTCTTTCCCCTGCTATAGAGAATTGCATCACGCTTTGTTGGGGTTTTTTGCCTTCCTTTGGATCAACTTTGGGTGAAGCATTGTATATGGGATTGTATGGTTATATATCATTTTTCTTTTTTTTTTTATTAGATGAACTGGATGGACTTGTCTTTTTATACACGTCTGGAAGTAAACTTTAAGAAGCGTAGGGTTTTCTTTTTTGTTTTTTTTCTGTACTGGTAATGTACTTACATTTTTGGCTTCTTGTCCCTCTACATTAGTGGCCACAGAACATCTGGTTCTTACCAGTATTAGGAAATACTTCTTCTTCAAAGCATGATTATGTCCTGACACATTGGGCAAGATTGCCGACCTTGGCAAAGAATTGCTCACACTTCTAAAATATACTACATTTCCCTGTAGTGCTGTTCACTAGTTTGGGAACAGGAGAGAGTAAAACTTTGACATAACTGATAGAGTGGGAGGAAGAAAACCAGGATGCAAAATTAGACACAAATTTAAAAAAATGATCATTATTTTAAATAAGTGATTGCAGAAGCTTTTGTGCTCTTTATAGAGGCTATTTCCTCCTTTTGTTATAGTACAAAAAAGTCTGTGTGCACAAACCGTTTCTGGAGAAATACGTTGGTACAGCATGAAAAAAAGTAAACTGTTTGTGTGATGAAAGCAGGGGTGTTATATAAACTTCTGCTAATTTTTATTGTGGTTGGAGTCATTTCTGTTGAAGATGCATTACTAACGTGGGCTAATATCACCCAAAGCTGCTTTTATTCCCTTGTTTTTTTGTGCATGGTTACAGTCAGGTTGGACCACTCGCAGATATCTTATGTCTCTTTACGTCTTTAACCACTTGTCTACCAGGGCACATTTTAGGCCTGAAGAATTATCTCCCCGCCCCCCTCCCTCCCTATATATTTTTTAACCACTTCAGCCCCGGAGCCATTTTTGACACTTGTTTACAAGTTAAAATCAGTATTTTTTGCTAGAAAATTACTTAGATCCCACAAACATTATGTATATTATATTTTTTGTGGCACCATATTTGCGCAGCGGTCTTATAAGCCATTTTTTTAGCTTTATTGATATGTAATCCAGTAGTTACATACAAAACAAGGAACAAAAAAGATGACATAATGTGCAGTATACCAGTAGGGGTTATAACATTACAGGATTTCTACAGAGAAACTAACCAATGTGGCCTATTATTATAGGTAGGATGAAATATGGGAATAGCCAAATAGAAGAAGGCTACAAGTGACTCATTCCATATATCAAACTTAAGACATCCCAGGTTCTATCCAAGAACCTTGATATATATAAGTCCGCCATGCAGCTGCACAAATATGAGATACACAATTGACAGTTAACTGAATCACGTTCTCAAGAAAAAACAAAGCTAGAGCAAAAGGAATTAAAAATCAGAGGAACAGAGTAAAGGGAAGAAAAGGAAAAAAGTAAAGGAAAAGAAAGAGAAAATCTGAGCTAGAAATAGAAGCAGAAATAGTAAACACAAGTAGTCCATGGGGCGTAGGCCAGAGGGGGGGCTCAAATCTGGAGCAAAGTGTTGTCAAACCTAGAGGGCATAATGTGCATGACCCATGGCTGCCTAACCTTGTGAAATTTGTCATGCATGTCCGAAAGGACAGCCCAATTTTTTCTATATTGTGCAGGATAATGTTACGCCGAGTAAATTGATACCCAACATGTCATGTTTGTGCTTCACCTGAGGCCAGTGATGACAAACTTTGGTTACATATTTAGAGTTATAGAGGAGGCCAAGTGCTAAAATGATTGCTCTCGATCGCGGCGATACCTCACGTGTGGTTTGAACACTGTTTTCATATGCGGGCACGACTTACGTATGCGTTTTCTTTGCTGGTGAGCTCGCAGAGACGGTGGCGCTTTAAACGTTTTTTATTTTTTACAATTTTTTTTAGCAATGTTCCTTAAAAAAAAAAAAAATATATGATCACCTTCATGTAAACATCCCTTGTGACAGTAATATGTGGTGACAAGTACACTTTATGGGGGGGGATCTGGGATCTAAAAGACGTCGCTATTGGCCACCGAGTAAACTGGAAGTGACGACGTGACGTCGCTTCCGGAATTTCACAAAGGAGACCAGATCAAAGCCAATTGCAGCTTCTGTCGGGACTCCACAGAGCCAGCGGATGCACCGGTTGGGCGCTCCGGTCTCCCGGTGGGACGGGAGGCCTGGGAAGAGTGGCAGGAGGGAGGGATGTTCCCTCCCACTGCCTGGGATAACGGGTGAGCGGCTCCAGAGCCGGATCGGCCGTTATCACCAGATAGCCGATTGTCTGCTCTAAAAAACAGTACCAGGGTATAGCCTATAAACGGTGATTCACGTTAAAGTGGTTGTATACTCTCCTATCATTTTCAGCTAAGGAAGCTGACATCTTAGCCTTTGTTTAATCTGCAACTGCCATGATGCTGCACATGTGATCCATTATGACACCACCCATTGGATGGTTTGCTAGGTTGGTTGAGAGCACAATCAAGGAGACAGCTAACATTTCCAGCATGCCGGGAATATTAACTCTTCTTTGACACTATCAAATCGATGGGTAGACAACCGCTTTAAGTGGTTAAAACAAAAACCCTGAAGATTAAAATGGTTGTAGTTGAAATGTTTTATGTCAAATGATATTAGCACGTTTATCAACTGAAAATTTTTGGTAAAAATTAATTTTAGTACACACAAACACAAAATATTACCCAATTATGTTGTAATATCTAAAAGATGACGTTGCCATGAGTAAATGGATACCCAACATGTCAAGCTTTAAAATGATTCACACCCATGAACTGGCGACAAACTTTGGTACTCAAAATTGTCCATTGTCATCTTTATAAAAGCATTTACAGGTTATCAGTTTAGAGTTAATTGTGAATGATGAATGTTCCCATGCTGCCCCAGGAGAGATTAGGCTCCACACTTTACAATTGCATCCCAGATGATGGCTTGGTTCATCTCCACCAAAACTATCATTTGTATCAGCAACAGGAAGGCTGCACACCAAGATGCAAAAAATGTTCCTGCTAACTATTTTAATAAAGAAGTTCTATTTTGACATGTTGCGTGCTAGGCACAGCACTTCTCGCTGTATACAGCAAAAGTAATTTGAAAGCAGGCTTTTAGTTCCAGCCCCTTGGTCTCGCCAGCTCTAATAAACACTATCTCAACGTAACTTTCTGTCAGCTTGCAAGAGGACAGAGGGCTTGGTAGATAACCAAGAACAAACCAGGAATTACTTAGCAGAGTTATCTCTGCACCAGCATCATAGTACATGAAGTAGTTGACCATGAATGACGCCTGACCAAAGATCGTCCATTTAGATCATAATGTAATGCCAAGTACTTCTGGATTTGGGGATCACTCTTCACCCACAATGCATCACTGAGGGTCCAATTGTAGGGCCCCAACACTGTAATAACAAACAGAACAAGTCCTTAGCTCTGTGTAAGTATGGGAAACTGCAGAGAAGTGAAGGAAAGTTGGGTATTTACAGTTGTTTGTCTCTGTAAAAATGCTGCAAGTACCGAAAATACCTGTTGATCTTCCTGAAAACACTGAGCCCCTAATTTCCTGTAGTGAGTTAACAACACAGTGCCTCTGATGCACTTAAATCACAAGCAATGCTGTCTCTGGATTATCAAATACTACTCCCTTGTTTTGAAGATAAGTAGAGAAAGATCTGTGCTCTAGTCCAGCAGAAGAGAACTGGGAGGGGATTTCACTGACACAGAAGCAGCTTTGTCAGCACAGTATTGCAAAGTAGGTACTTACTAACTTACAGTGGTTTCCTGATAATATGCAGAGTTCCGGTCATATTGTTATTTATTAAAAGTCAGCAGCTCCAAAAAGGGTAGCTGCTGACTTTTAATAAACAGGCACTCACCTGTCCCACGGTCCAGCAGTGCATTCACCCCGCGCAGTGTTGTCCCCGGGTCCTCCCTCGACGGTGCCGGCATCTCTACTATGGGCACCCGGCTGTGACATCTTGCGGCTTCACAGCCGGGTGCTCCCTGCGCATGTGCAAGTGGCGCTGCACTCTGTGACTGGTCCCAAAGTCTTCTAGAACCTGTCATATGTCCCAGAAGACTTCGGGAGGGAGAACTTCCACTTTGATCGCCTAGGCGACCAGAACGGAAGTGGGAGGAGGTACCTGTCAAATCACAAACAGGAGTCTGGGAGGAGGCCTTAAAGCGGAAGTTCCACTTTTAGGTGGAACTCCGCTTTAAGGTTTACTTTAATAACAATCCTAGAAAAAGGTTATACTGGCCTGTGTTGTAATTGTTTCTACTAAATAATAAGTTCTACTTCATGATATTATGCTCCAGCCTCTAAAATATCTGTATCTGGTGTTTATGGTAGACAAGTTAATAAGTGGCAGATATACCTCATGTATGTATCTTATTGTACAAGGGCTGTAATCATACATTTTATGAGGTTGATTTACTAAAATTGGAGAGTGCAAAATCTGGTGCAACTGTGCATGGTAGTTTCTAACTTAAAGCTGTGTTCCGCTCGCCCCTGGAAAAATTAAAAGCCAGCAGTTACACATACAATAGCTGCTGACTTTTAATAATAGGACACTTACCTGTCCTGGAGTCCAGCGATGTCGGCACCGCAGCTGATGTCTCTATCAGCTGTCGGGTGCTGCTGCCGCCATTGTGGGTAAGGGAACCCGGCAGTGAAGCATTAGGGCTTCATGCCGGGCCCCTACTGAGCATGCAGAAGGCACCGCTGTGATTTTTCACTGGCTCGGCGGCTGGGGAAAAAGGAGGGAGGAGCAGGGAGCTGGGCTGCTGACGTAATCCACTGCGGCATGGGCTCCCGGAAGTGGGGACAAGATACCTGTCAAAGACATCTGCTCCCCCCAAAAGGTGCTAAATGTAGCACCAGAGAAGGGGAGGAATATAATAAGCGGAAGTTACAATTGTGGGTGGAACTCTGCTTTAAGCTTGTTCAATTATGCTTTGACAAAAAAACTGGAAGCTGATCTACGCAGCGCCGCACCAGAATTTGCGCACTCCAGTTTTAACCACTTGCTGACCGGCCGCTGTCATAATACGGCAGCAGGTTGGCACGTTCCCGCAAACCGCCATAGCTGTACGGCGGCCGCGGGAACATGTGGTGTGGTCATGCGCGCTCACTGCCTAGTGGGGGAGCCAATCAGCGGGTGGGGCAGACTCGATGTCCGCCGGCCACCTGTGATCGTTCCCGAGACAGGCAGAACGGGGATCTGAGAGTATAATCAAAGCAGATCCCCGTTCTGACAGAGGAGTTGAGTGATCGTCTGTTCCCAATGATAGGGAACAATGATCTCTCTCCTCCCCCAGTCAGCCCAGCCCCCATTCAGTTAGGAACACCACAGAGGGAACACCTTTAACCCCTTGATCGCCCCCTAGTGTTAACCCCTTCCCTGCCAGTGACATTTATACAGTAATCAGTGGCTATTTTTAGCTCTGATCTCTGTATAAATATCAGTGGTCCCAAAAACTTAACAAAAGTGTCCGATCTGCCTGCTGCAATATCGCAGTCCCACTAAAAAATCGCAGATCGCTGCCATTACTAGTATAAAAAAAAAATTCCATAAATCTATTCCCATAGTTTTTAAACGCAATAACTTTTGTGCAACCCAATTAATATACGGCTATTGTGATTTTTTTTTTAAAACAAAAATATGAAGAAGAATACATATCGGCTTAAACTGATGAATCATTTTTTTTTTATATTTATTATAGCAAAAAGTAAAAAAAAAAAATGTTTTTTTTTTCCAAAACTGTCGCTGTTTGTTTATAGCACAAAAAAATAAAAAACGCAGAGGTGATTGAATACCACCAAAAGAAAGCTCGATTTGTGAGAAAAAAGGACATTGGGTACAGCGTCGCACAACCGCACAATTGTCAGTTAAAGAGAGACAGTGCTGTATCGCAAAAAGTGCTCTGGTCAGGAAGGGGGTAATTCCTTCTGGGGCTGAAGTAGTTAATAAATCCGTCCCCTTGTATTTCATTGTTATTTCACTTTGTTGAAACACAGATTAAATAAATAAGATCCAACAGTGCTCAAGGCAGAGCTGCAGTTTTTTATCCTTCTATATTACATCTTGGTATGTCTTCTAACTGGAGCATTAGATTATTATGTAACTAGCTGATGTGCTCTAAAAAAAAAGTTGGTACATTAACTTTTAACAATTTGAAATATTGTCTTGGACTTGTCAATTTATGTAATTAATAGTTTGTAAACCTTTTTTAATATGCATTTCCAAGTTGCATTTTGATTATCTGCAAATGTGAAAAGGTGGCCATCAACAGCTACTTATATGGTTGCTATGAGTGCTAAGAAAGGAATGTCTAATGCAATAAAACCAACTCAACATAAATCAGAGAACACTCCTATTGACACAATATTACTTACATAAACCTTGAACAAGGCACGTTTTTTAAGCTGCGCAAATTAATTCTTGTTCCTTCAAATATCTGGACATTTCTTAGTCCGTATTGTTTGGCCTGTATTTTAAATGTGTTTAAGGATCTTTTGTGCTGAAATCATTAAATGCTTGTTTCGATTGGCATTCAGATGCCTTTACACTAATACGATTAAGAGAACTAAAGAGCAAATTATTTGGCAGATTTCAAAGCTGAGGTAATTGGGTACAGGAAAGAACATGCATAATATTTCCATTTTAGCTTCAAAGAATTGCTGTGTTCCTAAGGTATGTACTGTTCTTATGGTGCAAAGGAGTAGTCAAACTTTGTCATGTCAAAAACAGATAAGCTGTTGTAGAATTTGTAAAACTGTTTACTAGCTGCAAATATACAAACAGAAATTAAAAATGTGTTAATTGATTTAATTTATTTTGTCTGTGAGGGTTCTCAATTATCCAGGTCATACAATAGCTAGTAGTAGTTAGGCCCCTTTCACACTTAGGCGACTTGTCCTGCGACTTGGGACTGCAAAGTCGCATGACAAGTCGTTCCCCATTATTTCCAATGATTACCGTTCATATCTGTATGACTTTGAAGTCGTGCCGACTTCAAAGTAGTCCCTGCATTACTTTGGCCCAACTTTGATGCAACTTGAGGTCCATAGACTTCAATGCATGCAAATCGCACCTGAATAATACAGATGTGATTTCTGTACTATTTCTGTACGACTTTGTAATATGTTTTAATTGAGCCAGAATTGCAACAAAGTCGGACCAAAGTCGTACTGATAACGGCAGAAAATTGTGGCAAAATTGCGTCGCACAAGTGTCTCATTCAACAGGGCTTTCTCTGTAATGCTGAAGACCTTTAGTAGCTTCTTCAAGCCACTTCTTCAGGTGGAAGCTACTAAATGTGGATGGATTTGAATGTGACCAAATACTGCTAACTATCATTGATGAATTTACAAAAATTGCAAACAGATAAAAAGTAGCAGTCATCCTCAAAATTTGTAAGGAATCTGTACACTGACTGACTTTGTCAGTGTTTTCAAACAAGATTCACCAAAACTTCCCCTCCAAGATTCACACATTTTTCACAAAAAACTTGGCGTTTTGCATCAGTGTTAATGAGCGTTAATGCCCGTTAGTGAGCGTCAGCGTCAATAGTTTTTTTTAAAAAAAATTCATCTGCTATTTTTTAACCTGAAAACGTTGGCGTCAAAAACGCCGGTACGGCATTGGTGAGCGTTTTGCCGCGTCGGCGTAAAAAATGTTACAGCCTTGGAACGCGCTGGCCATGGGTTCTACTTTCAGCTCACTAACGCCGACGCCATCTACAGCTCAAAAACGTCTGGTTTTTATGGGGACATTGAATAACAATGAGGCCTTAATGTTTTTCTTAATGTGCTGCAGCAATATGTCCTAAATCATGTTCTAAAGGTAGTTAGCAATATCAGCCCTGCACACTGCTAGTGCAGGAGAGATCAGAATTCTCTACTTTTTCAGAGCCTTCACCTACATTTTGCTTGTTGCCATAAATGATCTGTGCACAGATAGAGCCCACATCTAATGAAAACAAAACAAATTGATATAAGTTGATTGTAACAGCTTGTCATCCACAAAATAATACAACTTAGATGGGAGGAATGCATTATATTAAGCCGCTCCCTAAGAGCATTTTTTAAATATGATTTATTCATGGCTGCTTTTTTAAGGGGTTCTATTAGAATAGTAATGTTAGACCCCTCACACAATAATTCACAATATTTGTGTAATGACTGGCTGAATGCAAAATTGGGAAATCTAGGTTGGAAAGTACACATCCTAAAATCCTATTAAGTCTCGCACCTTTTTCTATTTAATAACAAAACAAAATATATATATATATATATATATATATATATATATATATGATATTTCTTTCTTGTTATCGAACGTTTAGGAAGTACATCAAAACCTGTACAAACATAAAAAAAGAACAATACAGTATAATACCACCAAAAAAACTTGACCTCCATATGCACTGAAAAATGAAAATTGTATTGTGAAGCCCAAGGAGTTTAAATAATGCATGTGCAACAAGCATAAGTGATCGGTCAATGTAAGGGAATGCCTACCCTGAGGGCCACCTGTTTTATTTTTTTATAGTCCTGTATCCCTGAAAATTATGATATGTTACTGTGTTCATGAAAATGCTGCAAAATACCCATTTCTATATTTTTTCTTTTTTACAAATGTTTAACATTTTTTCCATTAACTTTGTGGGTTAAATGGTGTGAGGATAAAAGGTTTCAATGTCTTGTTAAAGAATAAGTTCACCTTAAAGTGTTACTAAACCCAATAATATGAAAATAGTTTATCTGCCCACCCCCCCACCCCCCCCCCCAAGTGCCCACAGCTTATAAATCTTTTTAAATTAAAATATTACCTATATATCTTTTTGGATGATCTGTATGCCACGGTCAGTGATGAACTGCAGTTTCTCCAGTGCTGAGAGTTCAGGTTGGGGGAAATTTCCACTACAGCCTGTATACACGCTCACATGTGTGATGCCAGTATCATGTGACCTGGCTAGCTGAGAACAAGTAAATGTTCTCTCCAGCGTAAGAGACACAACTGAGCATGTGCAAGTCCTCTAGCCTGTCTGTGTTAGCTGGTCTTCCCCAGATACAGTGCAGGAGGGAAATGTCTATGCATACAAGATAAAACAGCCTTTTACACAATGCAGAGGATTAACCCCTTAAGTTCCACAGTGAGTATAACAAGCATGCTATGCGGCATATACAGACTGATTATACTATTGTGGGTTTAGTAACACTTTAAAGCGGTAGTAAACCCATGCATTTAACAGGTTAAAAACCAGTCACATTTCCGGCACGTGCCGGAAATGTAACACTCCCATTGGTTGTGCTCTAAACCAAACTGCCAAACCATCCAATGGCTGGTGTCATAGCTGATCACATGTGCAGCATCATGGCAGTTGTAGATTAAACAGAGGCCAAGATGGCAGCTTCCTTGGCTGAAAATGATAGTAGGGTTTACTACCACTTTAAGGAGCATGTTACACCCATATACCCCTACACTCCTGCATCTCTGTGACAGTGGGTGGGGAATCTTCTCCCTGCATTCGCTGTCAGTTTTTTAGATCAGAGATCTGTGAATATAAAAATCTAAGTACTGTCTTCCACCGCAGGAGATGTACTTGTAGTTTATAGAAACAAAACACCTTACACTTAGTGTAAAATGAATCAATAATATGATGCCAAATCAGTGTAATAAAAGTGTGAAGTAAGGAACGCTGCACACTAAAAGTGTCAGGATACTGAAACGCATAAAAATACTATTAAAAGAGGTGTGCTGTCTCTTTTAAATGTTTCACATTTTGTACTTTTATCAATAAATGGTGCCCCTATTTTTGTCATAGGTTGTTAGGAAAGATTTTAAAAGGGGCAGCACACCTATTTTTTGATGTACTTGTAGTTTAAATGGGCTGCCAGCACACTGCTCAACATGCTTTTAGTTTGTTCATTCTTCCTCTAGCTCTGTAACAGACAGCCTGTATGGGGATATGGGCACAAAGCTAGATTAAGACGGTCTGCAGTTCTCTACCAGCTCTGGTAAAAAAAATAATAAATGCACATTGGTTTATTTTTTTTTTCCATAGTTGATGCTTTGAAAGCCACCTACAGGTCTTCAGTTTAGCATTATGGAGGAGGTCTGGTGTTAAAATTATTGCTGAATACTCCAGTGTGTGCAGCGATATGTTGCATATGTATCGCAATCAACTTTTTTGTGTTTAGGGTCCCTCGACGTGTGCATTTACATTCGCATGTGAGTGGCCTCAAAAATGGATGTCTCCCCCATTGCTCCAGTAAATCTAAGGCAGTGCAAATCGCACTGTACTAGCTTCTTTCCCAGCCATGCTAGCAAGGGAAGGTGAAAAGAGGGCCTGGAAGTGCCATTTTACATGTTGCTTCCAAGTCAGCAAGAAGAAGGGTAGGGGAGCGGGCGCACGTCCTCTCAGCTTCCTCCCCTCTACCCTGGACCCACAGATGGACAAGCAGAGCCCGAGATGCATAGGGGGGGGGGGTTGCTCCTGTTACCAGTGAGTTTGAAAGTAATCGGGTTGCTGCAGAGGCACCGGAATCCTTTAATCTGACAGCCACAAGTCGGGAGCGTGTGCAAACCCCTCGTGCTATCAGGTTCATATTGCGTGTGGACCTGGCAGCGAAAGGGTTAATACAGTATCTCACAAAAGTGAGTACACCCCTCACATTTTTGTAAATATTTTATTCTATCTTTTCATGTGACAACAGTGAAGAAATGACACTTTGCTACAATGTAAAGTAGTGAGTGTACAGCTTGTATAACAGTGTAAATTTGCTGTCCCCTCAAAATAACTCAACACACAGCCATTAATGTCTAAACCTCTGGCAACAAAAGAGTACACCCCTATTGTAGGTGAATTTTCTTTCAGGCCAATGAATGACTGAACATGGTGTACTGGCACAGTTTAAGCTTCATACATATAGAAGTCCTAGGCAGTTGTGTGAAAAATGAATATGCATGAAAGCTGTTTCTTTTTGCATTTTGAAACTGCAATTCAGGACAAATGAACAGTGTTTTACAAAGTACCCCCTGACACACTGATACTCACTTCGCCACTGCTTCTTTCTCTGTCACAGCGAGTGACCATACCTGGTTCTTCTGGGTACAGGAGAGCATGTGACCTCTTCCCATGTGACTGTGCAGGTCTAATAGCCAGTCACTAAGTCTGGCACTGTGACATGTCTAATAGAGACTACACCAGACTACATTGGGGGGGTGATTCTGGTGCCGGCTGTGATAAGCAGAAGGAGTTTTGGGGGAGCATTAGCAAGGTTGGCATCAGTGAGTGAGTCCCTGAATGATCAAGGTAACCGTGTCTCTTTAAACTTGTGTGATAGCACACATTTGTCATTAGTAACATATACAGTATGCTGGCATAGCAAAATGTCTCCAAAATAAAATATATAAAATCCAGTAATGCAAAACGAAGTCTGTACAAGACATTACTTCATAATTGCATGTCTTGTTGTAGTTTAGTTTTTGCCTTTTGGAAATTGTTTGCAGGGTCATAGAAAAACCACGTATTCATATCTGTCGTTACAGAGAAATTTGCTAAAGTCTTGTTCCACAGACTCTTTCCTGAATCCATTTCTTAACCCTTCTTTTTTTTATCTACCCTGTAGTTGGTTTGGACTGCTATCTATGGTGAATTCATATAATATTTAGAAAATATGTGTAATTTATTGGTGTTACTTGTTTCGAATGTGTTACCTTTGTAGATAGCTTTAAATGCACGTAAATTAACGTAAAATGGTAGATACTTAGTAGCCAACCATATTCCATTTGTTTTAGGAAAGGTGGTATTTGAGGAAAAATGCAGTTTTGATGGATTTGGGTCAGCTCATCTTGTCTTTTCTTTGTTAATCTAGCTTGCTATTCTTGTGTAAAAAAAAAAAAAAATCTGTTTTGAATTAAAAAAAACAAAACAAAAAAAAAAAACCTCAGTTTAGTATCATGTCGATGCCAAATGCCATGATTAGTAAAGTTATAGAAAGTGACTTTAGACACCTGTTTTTGTTCTACAGAATTCCGTTTAGAAGCCTTTAGGCAATTGAATGAGCTTATCTAGAAGAAATGTAACTTCACAGATTTGGCCTTATATTTAAATCATTTATGGTTGCGGGCGTTTGTGTAAACCTAATGTGTGCAGTAGGTAGGCCGTTTCACCAATATGTATTGAAAGGTTTCTTAGACAAACAGTTAATCTCTAAACTCCTTGCCCCAAAATGATCATCTTCTTGCCTTGAATTGTATTTTAACTGTACCCTGTCCCCACAAACTGTTGGGCTATATAAATCCTGTATTATAATAGGTTTCTAGCAAAAAAAGAAGTAAAATTAGATATTGCTTAAAGGTACCTTTCACTGGTATGCAGTGAAGCTGTAACAGACTGTATGACTGTTACAAGAACCAGAGGTGCAGGGGACCCATAAAACAGAAATTGTTCTTCAAATACTACCTTCCATCTGTCTTTAAGAATTTATGTATAAGCAATAGCACTTGGTAACTAAGATTGCTTGTTAAAAGTTCAAGAGGACAGAGGAGAAAGCTATGCATCGTTCTCTAGTCTAATACAATGGCCAGCAGTTTGATCCAGTCACCTAATGAAAAAAGAGCTTGCTGCAGTGATGCTAGACTACCACTTAGGAGGACTAAACCATGGAGACAAGATGTGAGACAACTGCCTTCTGTTCTCATAAAAGGTTCTAGGACCACAAGAAAGAATAATAATGAATAGAGAGGCAAATGAAACAAAACAGAAAAAATCTGAACACAAAACATATTTATAGAAGTCAAACATGTTATAATGTCAAACTTGCTGCATAGAGTTGACACCTTAATGAAGATATCATATTAGTTAAGTCACCTGCAATTCAGATTCCAACAGGATCTGGTAGCTGGCTTTTGTCCTTAATTTTTTATTTATTCCAATGTAAAGTTCAAAGTTGGTAGACAACTACTGCAGTCTACTGGTATGGAAGTACACTTATGGAGAATTACTTTTAATCCTGAATGAATAATACAAAAATATGACACTTGTTGTAACCTGTGCCCATAAGTAAGAAAAGCATGGAATTGCCTAACCTAACAAAAGCCCATGTGTATTCTCTAATATGTGTAGTAAGTATTTTTTATTCTTGACCCTGATTGACCGTTATTCTCTGCACCAAATACCCTATGTTGAAAGAAGCATATGAGCTTCCAATGCTGACATGCTCTGAATTTGTTAGTTGACAGGATATCTTAATGATCCAAAGGCTTCAATAGCTTGAGTCTTTGACCAGGCACAAGTATGCAGATCAAGGGTTCGCTTGTTGCATAATTTTGGGTCAGTGGATCAGCAAAAACATATGTCAGCCATCTGCTTGATAGCCAGGCAACTAGCAATTTCACAAGAATTTTTGCAAAGGCACTCAACATATTTTACTCTTCACAGGTTTCCTGTTCTACCTAGGCTTCAAACTAAGATGCCTAGAGCTAGAAACTAGCACAGCTTAACAGGCACTCAGCATAGTGTTTATGATGCATTACTTAAAACATATTATGAAGTGCATTGTATGTTGGCATTGATGCTGCAGTCCATATTCTCCTTAATTGTCTCTATATTGATCAAATCAAATGCTCTCATGATTCATGGCTCCTCCCCCTTATGGCACGACAAACTACTGCCTGAACTCCTAATGATCCCTAATCCAGAGATATTGAACTCTAAGGTATTTATTATTTGTGACACCCTAAATGATCTTAAACTTTTCAGTTATTGAATAAGGAATTCTAGCTTCCCAATTCTATGTTTTTCAGATACCTACAGTTGACACATGCCCTGCAAACCCAGTTTCCTAATACACCTCCAGTGTTGACACCTATCCCCTTATTAGGTCTGAAACCAGCCACTAAACTTACCTACCAGTAAATCTCACTGTGAAACAATAAGCATTCTGAATGATGAAGTGTCACGCACCTGGTGGTGGAGTCTGTCTTGTGCAGGAAGCAACCACTCTTGCGGCTCTGGTTCAGGAACCCCTGGTAGGACAGACAGGAAGTTCAGGAGCACAGAGGGGCACGAGGGCTGGACTGGTTCACTGGTGAAGGTGTGAGCGGTCTGGTAGAGCTCGTGCAGTCAGAGTAGTGGTGCAGGCCGGGGCAGCAACTAAACTAGCAATGCGGTACAGGAGGTGCAGGCAGGGTCGTCAACAGGCGGGCAGCAAGGTACACAAGGAGCAGGCAGTAGAATAGTTTGGGGCACGCTGGGGGTCGATGCAGGCGGAGATCAGATAGGGTCAAGACAAGTCGGGTCACAGGAACAGATAACAGGTAGCAAGTTGCTCAGGAACACACTAAATGCTGTAGAACGGACAGCACTTGTTGCTGGGCTTTGCAGGCTTAAATTGAGCCGTTTGGCGCCACTTCCGGTCCAAATGTGCACCCGCCGCCTCTTGTCAAAGGCACTGTTATCCTGTTCTTGTGTTTGGGAGAGAGTTTCCTGCAGGTACTTTTGGTTCTCTTCCAGGAACTTGACAGTATCATGCATGGCTGGTACCACACCCTCTGGCGCCACACTGGGTAGAGACAAGGGATGATAGCCGTTGTTTGACCAAAACGGGGACTGCTTGGTAGCGGAGTGCACGGAGTTATTGTAAGAAAACTCTGCTAGTGGTAACAGGGATACCCAGTCATCCTGCGAGAAGGACGAGAAGCAGCGCAGATACTGCTCCAAGGTTTGATTCGTCCTCTCAGTTTGGCCATTCGTCTGAGGATGATAAGCAGTAGAGGACAACTCACTCTCCAAGGCTGAGCAGAGTGCAAAATCGGGAACTGAACTGTACCCCGCGGTCCGATACTATATTGGTTGGGACTCCGTGTAGGCGGACTATTTCTTTTACAAAGATTTCTGCAGTCTTGGCGGCAGTGGGGGTACCCTTCATAGGGAGGAAGTGTGCCATTTTCGTGAGTCAGTCGACGACTACACAGATGGTGCTGTACCCTTTTACCAGAGGTAACTCAACAATAAAGTCCATTGCTATTTTAGACCAGGGCCGTTCAGGTACAGGGAGAGGGTTTAAGAGACCCCAAGCCTTGGCCTTACTGGTCTTATTTCTTGCACAAGTGGGGCAGGAGTTAACATATCTCTGACAATCCTCCCCCATGAGTGGCCACCAGAACGATCGTGCCACCAGTTCAGCAGTTTTCCTCACACCAAAGTGTCCGGCTAGTTTATGGTCATGGCAGAGCCACAGGACCATTGGTCTTTGTTGTTTGGGCACGAACATCCGGTCGCCACGCCACCACAAACCATCTCTTACTATCAGTCTTTGTTCAGATTGCCCAGAAAGGCCAGCCAAGGTCCGCCTAATCTGCAAGAGCAGGTCTTGCTGGGACAACAAGAAGTTACGTGGCTGAAGGATGGTATCTGGGGGAGCAGTGGTTTCTGGAACATGGAACATTCGAGACAGTGCATCAGGTTTTGTGTTTTTCGACCCAGGCCTGTATGTGAGGTGGAACTGAAAGCGTGAAAAAGAGTGCCCAGCGGGCCTGACGTGGTCTCAGTCTCTTCACTGTTCTAAGGTACTCAAGATTTTTATGATCTGTATAGACGAAGATGGGATGCACGGCTCCTTCCAAAAGGTATCGCCATTCCTCCAAGGCAGATTTGATGGCCAATAATTCCCTATCTCCCACATTGTAGTTCCTTTCCGGAGCTGTGAGTCTGCGGGAAAAAAAGGCAACAGGATGCAGCAGTGCTTTGGAACCCTGTCTCTGAATGGCAGTCTCTGAGGCGTCTACCTCTAATATAAAGGGAAGCTCAGAGTCAGGATGTCTCAGTATAGGTGCGGAGGTGAAGAGCCCCATAAGAGTTTGAAAAGCCATTTGAACTTCAGCAGACCAATGAAAATGTGAGCCTTGCTTGGTGAGTTGCGTGATGGGCGCTATTATGCCAGAGAAGCCCTTTATAAATTTCCTATAAAAATTGGAAAACCCCACAAAGCGTTGGACCTCTTTCCTGTCTGTTGGTGCTGGTCACTCCAGGATGGCTGAGACTTTCTGAGGGTCCATTGTGATGCCTGTGACAGATATAATGAGGCCGAGAAATTGGATACTGGGGCGTTCAAAACAACATTTCTGGGTCTGAGGCAGACAGTGGTGGAGGCAGTACGTGCATCGGAATATCCCTGGAGGACCAATTGATGCAGGGACTATGGGCCTTGAGCTAGGGTAGGCCGAGGATAACAGGGATGAGGGGAGATGCGATGGCGTCCAAGATGAATGACTCCTGGTGGCCGTTGGCCATCACAGCAGGTATGGGAACAGTTTCATGAGTGACAGTGCTGGACTTGATGGCCGTTCCGTCTGCCAAGCGGACGGTCATCTTGTGTGTCTTAGGACGAAGGGGAATCTGATGTTGAGCAGTGAAGGTTTGGTCTACAAAGCAGCTGCATGCCCCGGAGTCGATAATTGCTTGGATTTGGAGGCTCCCTCCATGTAGCTGTAGAGAGAGTGGGATAATGAAATGAGCAACATTGCTGGAGACAGGGAGGTCCTCCTGGTTACCCCTAGCAGAGCACCTACCGAGCTTCGCCGGGCAGGTGCGCACAAAGTGTCCGGTCTCCCCACAGTACATGCATGGGCTGTGGGAGCGACGTTGCTGTCTCTCTTCGGCGGTAAGGTTAGGACGGATGAGCTCTGCTTGCATCGGCTCAGGATAGCCAAAAGAGGCGGTGACCAAAGTGGCTGGACTCGGCGAGCTTTGCAGGCTTAAATGGAGCCGTTTGGCACAAGCGCACAAGTCCACAGGAAGGTGCAGATTTCTCCTAATATGAAGACTGGAAAGAGGCTTTAGACAGTTGTAAAAGGGTATCTCCAAAACTGTCAGACCGTTTAACACAACTATTTATACTGCATAAGGCCCACCTAACCCCTATTCAGACATCTTAGTTTCACTCAATGCGTAGCACACTATGCTGTATGTACTCAGTAGCCCCCTGACACCTTCTATCACTTATTATGGGCATGCCCAATTAATCAGGGGTACTGGCAGCAAATGATTCCCTACCCTACAAGAAAACATATCTCAATAGAGGGTGCTCCTCTAAGTATAATAAAATATGGGACCACTGGCTACAACAAGAAAGAAACTGTGTATAATTGCCATCCTCACCTCTCCCACCTCAGAACCTTTGGGACTTGTATACTGCCCATCCAGCTTGCTTTCACTAAACTAGTTGACCCCCCCCCCCCCACGTTGCCACTTTAAACATTCAGAAAAAGCTGTAACTGCCACCATGCTCATTTATAGTGCACGTGATATAAAGTAATGATGCTTTCTTCTTGAAGGCCTAGTTGTCCTGTATATTTGACCTCTCATACTCAGTGCTGCTCTGACTTCTATATGTACATTTATCTCACCTTTGTTACTGCCAAGTTACAGATATTTCCTATTTTGTATTTTTTACACTGTATCCCTTGTTGTATTCATTCTTTCAATAAAGAATAATTTTTTGTAATGAAAAAAAAGGGAGCCGAGTGGCTCTACAGCCGCCTGATCACTTTTACAGAAGGTGGATGGGTGTCTTCCCTCCTGCCACCTCCTGCAGCTTTTACCTTCCCACCAGGGAGCCTGATACCAATGCATCCTGTTGCATGGGATGCACTGTGAAGAGTGGGAGAAATTTCCATTTCTTTCCCTTCTCTGTGATGTCAGAAACCAGAAGTGACAAGGATTTTGTCACTTCCAATTTCAGTTTGTTTGTTATAGCCATTAAAGCAGCCGATCAGACTTGGCCCAGATGACAAATGCTTATAAAAGGGTATAGAAAATACAAGTGTTCCTTTCATTCTTAAAATCTATTGTAAAATGACGAATCTATTTCCCTATTCTGCCTCTCTGATACCTCTAAAAAAAAAAAAAAAACATTTCCTCAAAACCTGTTGTGTGTGTGTGTGTATAATATATGGCTGAGAGGTCTAAGGCTATTCACTGTTGTGCTGCTTTTCTTAACTCAGGAATCTCTAGTTCTAGCACTCCAGCTACATAGACTATAGCCCCATCATATAACTGTTCTCTTTATCTATTGACTTAGTGTATATATTTTTTGTATGCATAATGTCAATAGCCCAATTCCAAAACAACTTTATCTTTGAAAATGTGTTCTTAGCCCCAATACTGCACTGCTTTGTGAAATTCCAGCACTATAGGGGACCTTGAAGGGTTTCAAATGGGACAGAAGGTTTTTTGGAGGCTCTAACTGCTTGATTGTTGGTTTCTAGCAATGAAAAAGCAGAGACAACTCAGAACGTTTTTCTAAAAAAAAAAAGTGTTTTGTCTCTTCCTGTGGCCTGTACAGAGCCATTTTGGGAAAAAAGGTGTTGGAGGTAGGGGAAGCTTTTATTTTGAACAGTAGTTCACTGTTTGTTCTAAAAATGTCTAGTGGCTTGAGCGATATTGACCAAGTTTACCTGATGCTGCAGCACAAATAGATATACAACCAGATGCAGAAGACCCCTAACAAGATATTGCATCCAAAATCTATCCAGATTAGACAAAACATTCAAGATTTTAGCTAACTGCCACCGGTGAGTACTTTATTATTTTTTAGAATCAGCTTGCAGTGTGACAGAATAGACAAATGTAATATGATTTTTCACACACACGTCACTCAGCACACACAATTTTTTTCCTGTCAGTGAAAATTTGTATGATTTATCGGTAGTGTACTGGCCATAGAGTATTTTTAGGACTTTCCTTTACTGTGGCATGTACAGATTGGTGGCAGGTGGCTCATTGCGATTGCAGTGGATTACCTCGCTGGATGCAGTGATTAACGTGGATTTACTTTTGGGAATATTTGTGTTTGATGTAATAAAGGGCATTTTAACATATTGTTGATTTTTAGTACATTTTCACTTTTTGTGAATGAGTAAAAAGCAGTACTAATGTACCCCTGTACTAATATTCCTGGGAGGTGTGGATATCTGAGAGCCCCTATTCCATATTCCTCTGTTTCCCCTACACGCCCCCACATCTCTTTTGTGGGAAAGGATGTGAGGAAGAGGTCTTTGTCCCTCAAAATGATAAGGTGTCATGCAAGGAGGGTGAGACTCTGCTGACCCCCATGCTTCCTTTCAAAACACACCCCAGTTTTGAAAGGCATGTGGTCTGGTTTGGAATGGGAGGGAGGAATACTTGCTGACCTTCCCTTCCTGACTATCTAGGCTGCATCTCTGTGAACCCCATAGCAGGACAGTGCACGTTTTAAAAGCATAGGGTTACCCCTAATATTCCAACATGACCCTTTCCCAGGAATGCAGCCTGGTTGGTCTGGAATGGCTGGCTAGCGAACATGTGCCCCCTTTTCCTATATCAGACCAGGCCACATGCCAAAGCTAGCCACCCTCTCCATGGCACCTTGCTGCCATGTTGAGGGACAAGGACCTCTTCCCTACACCATGTCTCCAAATAAGGAAGTGGGGAGTTTGTGGAGGGTACTTAATGCGGAGGGTCCCCTTTTAATAAGGGGGTCGTGTGATATCTGCACTCTCCCAGGGGCATGGATACCCTTATTACTCATTCATGAAGTGACAAAGTAAATAGACACACACAGTTTTTAAAGAGTCTTTTATGAAAAAACATAAACACTAATACCGTACTTACCAGGTTGAAAAGGTTAGGTAAATTTACATCAATTACCTCACCCAATGAGGTAATTAACATCAGTCGTGATATTCAGCAAGGTAAGCCATGTCAATGATGGCATCTAGTGATGTAATCCATTTCAATGACAAAGCCCCTGTACATAATGCTGCTGATAACAGATTCACATCTTTGTCAATACTGACAGCAATCCTAGGTTTGGTCATCGACCAAACTTGGTCAAGGTGGTCACCCAGAATTCCTGGCTGTAATTTTTAATTCCCACATCCAGGAATTTGTCATGTAGCAGTGAGAGAGTGGCATGTTCACCCCGTCCTAATTCATTCACCATTGACTTCAGTGGTCGGATTTGGGTTTAGTTTTGTTCTAGTTTGGGGCCTGTTCAAATGAACTGGTCACAAGTTGAACAGAGACATATTCAAGCAACATTCTAACCATAGCATGCAGGAGAGAGAAAGATGGGGAATATAAATATTTTATTTATTTATTTTTATAAAATTTGGCAAATTACTTTTTTTGCTAAACAAGGCTAAAGTGTTCTGACAGGAAGTATTCAGTCATATGGTCTCTGATATGCAGCACAAACGTTGGACCTCCAACGGATGTCCACTTGGTTTGTTTCCAAATGTGGTGAAAGCTTTTTTAAACTTATAGGCATCTTTTTCATGCACGTAGTTGTGTAGCATGCAGGTTGCCTTCGCAACATTGACAGCATTCGCAACATTCATCTGCAGGATTCTCCATATATTGACGAGGATGCAAATGATGCATTTTACCCAATGGCAACCCTTCCTTAAAAATGTGCTTCTCCTGGCTCAGGCTTCTCTGAAAATAGGGGCATGTTATATGTTCACCAATTCCAAAGGCTACATCTTCCATAAAGCAAATGTATATGCTGGCTCATTTGTCCTGGCTGTGACCTGAAAAGTATGTGTATGCCGCTCAGGCTCGGTAAAGAGGGATATATATGAATGGTACATCCGCAACTGCTATTAGAGTGCTGACAGGGGATGGAGGCCGTCCTGGCTCCTACAATGGTTCAAGGAAGGGGATCCCCATGACTAAGCTCCAGGGGGCAGACTGAAACACATTGGGGGCATCATTTGTCCTGGCTCATGGTTTATTTTGTTCAAGCTTCCGCTAATTTGTTCTTGAAGACCTTGCCAAACTTGGTTGAATGGTTAAAGATGATCAAATCACTGCTGCTACTGTATGAACCCACATCCGTGTAAATAAATCAGTAGTCAGCATCCACAACAGCCAGAAGAGAAATACTTTTTGTAAGATAAGAACCTGCTTCCACTGCACAACGGCATCGCAATCGGAATGTGTTTTCATCAACTGTCTCTTAGCAATTTGGAAGGTTGGTTAATTACCAGAACAGGTCATCATTCTCCTCCTATTTTGAATGTGCTAGCATTACAACCTTCTACAAGTTTCAATTGAACAATATAGTGTTTGGTTGACTTGACCCAGGTGGAATTCAAAATGCATCAAAGAATAGAATATCCTGTAGCTAGAAACCCGGGAATCATAAAATAATTGTGTATGTTTGTTTTTTTTTTTTGTTTGTTTTGTATTTTTGCAGTCCAGATTTTGAAAATCAAATGAAAAAGCATCAGAGTCAATTACAGTAAGGATGCTTCAGAAAAAAGAGCAACGTAGTGGGGCTGGGGCAAGCAGAAGATTGCCCCAGCTCCATTTTCATCTGCTGAGCTCTCTCAAGCCATATCTTGAGCTGCGGAAGTAAACAATATTTTTTTAATTCTAATCCCTGAAATTAAGATTTCCCCGGCTCATATTTTCTTCTATTTTTAGAACAGAAAGCAACTTTGAGGACAGTCTGGCAGAATCTTGACAGCAATACCTCTGCAACCACAGTGAATGTTTCTGTGGAGCAGAAGAGGAGCCAGGCCTGTCAACTTGGAGGCTAAGCCGTAGGTGAAGGCCTGCTCCAAGAATGTCCGCAGCTAACCAAAACCAAGGAGGCAAGAATCATTTTGTTAAATACCCAAAACAAAGTAGTTAAAACTATGGAAGAAACACGAGAATATTAAATTACAATGGCCCTTGACCCCTTACTCAATGAGGTTCAAGAAGATAAAAAGATGGCACACACCATGAATATGTTTAAGCTAATACAATCCAGATACACCCCCAAAACACATAACATGTCAACCTGCGCCACCACAGCCACCACTTGCATAACCAGTACCTGCATACACTTATCCCCACCCTTCCTATTACAATCCATACCTACCACCCCCAGTCCCATGAACCCTAAAGATGACATTAGAACAATCTTCACAGATCTCACTCTCATGGCCAAACTACTCCACTGCCACCTCCATCATATTTTTCTGCACCACTGCCAACATTCCTGTGGTGAATGCCATTCTTACCATATCCTAACCACTCCAGTAGGAAGAAACCAAAACAATCCCTCTACACAGTATTTCCAGTTACCTCCTTGCACTCTACTGTTAGTTGCTTTTTAGATTAAAATATTTTGTATTCACATGTTATGCCTTGTTCACATGACCATCAGAACAAAAGGTTTTTCTTCATTAGGCCTTGTATACGTGGTCTTCAGATCACTCAACTCTTTCCTCATTAAAACTTGTTTACATGGGCTTCAGTTATATGTTTGTTATTTGGAGTGAAATTTTATGTAGTTTGGGAAAAATTAAAAACGCATTTTCACCAGCAATTTGTGTGACTTTTATTACAAAATAATTACATCCTAAGCAATGCAGAGATTTCTCAACTGTCTACTTATGCTGTAACTACTGCCATCCAGTTTGCTGTGTCTTGCAGTACAAAGTCTGGTCTCTGTGTTTCTAGAAGGTTGTGAAAGCTAAAAAAAAGTACACATGAGTTATTTGTGTAGATTTCCATACAACTTTACAATTGTGCCGGGTAACTCCTTCCAGCCATCCATAAACACGTAGCAGGTTGGAGATGGGCCTTATTGTATGCTACCACATATATTCAATATGTTGCTGTTTTGTTTAAGGAGCTTGTTGAATTGTATGCTTGCGGCACTGTCGCTGAACAAGCACACTCCTGACAATAACACTGTCCTGTAAGTGGTCACTTGGATCCACCTCCGTGCTGCCATTTTTGCTTACAGCTGGCAGAAAGGGTCTGAAAAAGGAGTTGAGAATCTACGTACAAAATATATTGTCGAGATTCACAAACCTTTTATAAATCATACTTATGCGTCATTTAGCCAATACGTTAAAGTGGTTATAAAGCCTAAACATTTTTTACAGTGATTCAATCCTTGTATTATGGGAATAAATGTTTAGGCATAGGCTTCTACTCTCACCCCCCCACCCCATTTTTACTTAGAGCTTTCATTTTAACCAGCGCTGTGCCTGTCTGCAGCTCTTCTCCCCCCTCACTTCCTATACCCCCGTGAACACACCTGAGCTAGAGACACAGATAACTGTGTCTGTCGTCCTCAACCGAGACAGTGGACGAGGGAATGACCAATACTAATTGTCGACACTCTCGGTTACCGAGGGCGACGGAGTAATTTCGGTCACTCTGGTCCTTCACTCCCCCCTCTTCTCGACGTCTGTCCGTGTCGCGACCAATTTTACTTTCGAGATTCATTTTTACCCCACCCCCCCACTCTCATCTTCGGATACGGATTTGTAAAGAAGGGTATTATGTTCCTTACTTAGTGACATTTTTTACAAATCCGAAATATTGGTGAAATTGCCTAACCGATTAACTGCATATTCATACTAAATATTTTCCAAACACTTAGAACTGTTATATAAAACATGCATCTAAGAGTTGAGGAAAAAGTCTGGGAAAGACGGTCGACATTCGTTTTTACC
>BLSH010077541.1:638083-650270 GCA_018402905.1 Glandirana rugosa | reverse complement strand
CCCCCCCCCCCCCCCCCCCCCCCCCCCCCCCCCCCCCCCCCCCCCCCCCCCCCCCCCCCCCCCCCCCCCCCCAGGGAGGTTGGGAATTTTGTTATCTTAATATACTGCATACACAAAAGTTGTTGACCCCTTAATGCATAAAAAATTGATTTCACTTAAGATCTAATATGTCTCTTGCTAGCTTTGCACTGCTCTGTACTTTTATATCATGTTTTATTTCATATTTTTGGATTGTTACTTGGAAATCTGGTAAAAAGAGAACATTCTGTTTTTACAAATGAGCAATGTATTCTCAGACTCCTTAAAAATTAAATGGTAGCGCCAAGATGCAAAGTGAAAATACTTTGATTCAATTTTTTTTTTTTAAATAAAAACATTTGCCGTAAACCACATAAAACACTGGTGTTGAATTGATTTTATACTTGGAAAAACAAAATTACATTTACTTTACCTGTTTTGTTCCACTGTCTGAGTGTAGGACCACTCATTTTGTTAGTTTTATATAAAGATACTATACAGAACACGTACATAGGAATAATTAAAATAGGACCACTATGTAGAATGTAAAGTGTTGTATAAAAGAAAAATGCTTGCCTGTATAACGTGAAGTGAAATGGGGAAATGTAAGTTTGGCCTTTCTCAAGAAAGTGTGATAAAATTTTAACAAACATCTGCAAACGTGTCATTCAGTGAGGCTCAAGCATAAGCACAGTCTGTTCAATGGTATTTCTTGATAGAAATAATTTTTGATTGCTCATAAAAATGGGAAATGCATTTTATTTTTTGTGCAAAGCTTTTTGAAAAGTTTAGGTTTACATTTGTCTTGAACTTTGATGATCACATTTGGTTAGGCTTTAAACACTAGACCAATGGACACAGGAAGGCTGTACCCAAGAATGCTCCTGAATTTGAGTAAAGCCTCAAGTAAAGCAGGTTTGTTTGCATCTTAGTAATTTTATTGTAGACCCCTCTTCATCTGTAGGAAAGAAAAAATTGGACTAACTGGAAACATCATTTACACTTTAATAGGACCTAATACATCCTGTTTGCTTCCTTTCTGACCACATACATATTTCCTTGCACTTAACTGATTTTTTTTTTTTTATTGGTTACCACTAAATTGATATATTCTAGTACATGTTATTCTGCCAAAAATATGTTTGTTTTATTAGATGCTGAGATTGGGTTGACTGGTTTAAATTGGAATATCTGTGTACCTAAAAAGGAGTCTGCTACAGTCGACTGTGTTTTATTTTAGGTGGCATTACTTTCAAATGTGTGTTGTGCTTTTTTTTTGCATTCATATTGGAAATTTTACCAGTTTTGCTATCCTGATATAAAAATTTTTGTATAGAGGTTCCCAGGTGCTTCAGTTTTATCAACGTATAACAGCCATACTGTAAATTGTCATCTGTCTGCACTGCCCTAGATTTTATGTATATGTTAGACAATGTTCAGGACATTAGACTAATGTTAATACGTTGATGCTTTGTTATTCTCTACTAATACCTGCAAGATATATTGTTGCTGTAAATATGATACATATATACGCATTTTTTTATATTGACTGCTTACAGCCATCTGAACTGATATTTTTCTTTTGCAGGAGAGGATGAAAACGAGGGTAACGTGATGGTGCTAAGTTATCCCCAGTATTGCCGATATCGTTCAATACTGAAACGCATACAGGCCAAACCTTCGTCAGTTTTGGTGGACCACTTTGTTCAGGCACTGGGGGGCATTCCCATCATCAACAAGAACACAAAGATCCTTTACTGCCGGGATACATTTGACCATCCAACTCTTATCGATAATGAAAGCATATGTGATGAATTTGGTAAGTCACAGTACAATAAGACAAATGTAATAACTGTTGTAATTTTACTCAGGGTTTATGATGAATGTAGTTCATATTTTAGGTTGATTATATGATTGCCACCAGTAATAATGAAATTGGTGATTACCATGAGACGTACAATGGGGGTGCTCTACTAAAGACCTACAGCGTGTTCACTTCACAAAGTGAATTTTCACTTTTGTGAATAAATATTAGAAACTTTCACTTTGCAATTAAATACCTTGATGACATGCAAGTAAAAAGCTGTTTCCCTTCATTTGCTACTGCCAGCCAACTCACCTAGGAAGGCAACACAACTTTGTCTGTTATAGTTAAGGAATACAATGGTGTCATACACCCACTATAGTCTGCAGATTACACAGTGAAGAAACATCAACACAATAAGTCATCACCTCTGTTCTCTCTTCCTGTCAGTATGTGTGCAGACAGCAGACCATGATTGACTTATTGGTGCAGCCCCTTCCTCCTCTCTAAATTCAGCCAAACACGGTTCAAATCATGTATGGGCAGGCTAGTTGTGCCCAAGACAATCCATCAATTAACTTCGGTACAACCAGCATGTAGGATTTTTAGGATGTGATTATTGCCAGTGGCTATAACCGCTAGCAATATCACTGTGTAATCTTGGTAGGGACGGTTTCCTGCGCAGGGACATTTAGAGGCAGAAAAAAGTCCAGGGACCATTCAGAGGAGCAGCGTTCTGTTGCAAAAAAATCCTGATGTGCCTAAACACATGCAAACATGCTCAAGCACTAGGCATGTGTAGCGCTTGAGCATTAATTTCAATGGCCGGAATAAATAATTATTCCGGCCAATGACATTAGTAAACTCCAAAATGCTTGATGCATCTAAACGCACTTAAATGCATTTTTTTAAAAAAAAAGTGGCTTTCGGTGCGCTTGTAGCGCTGCTTTCTCATTCCAAGAGAAAGGCGTTTAAAAAATTGCAGTCTGCATGTGGCCTAAGACAGATTTAGATAATTATGCAAGTTGTATGTAAAACTACCTTTAATTATTTTTAAAAGAATACGCAACTGCATCAAATAATTTTTTTTATCTCCCTTCTGTTCTATAAATAAACAATTATGTCCATATATATTTTGCTGTGTTTAGGCATAGTATACATTTTTACAGCTTAAAAGAGAAATATCATTATATTTGAAAAATCTCTATTTTTTTTTATGGCCACTATCCATTATGGAAATCTACATGTCATCTTTAAAACATACATAAAATATTGCCTCATCTGCACCTTACATAGCGGTTTAGGTCTGAGCCTATAGAATGATACAAATCTATACAGAATAACTTTTTACTTATCTTCAGCTGTACCTGGTTCCAAGTGAATTATATTTACTCAGCAAAACTTTTTGTAAGAATTCACTTTACAACCATATTTTCTGACCTCTGATAGAAAATGTGTGATGTATATGTGTAATCCTTGTTTTAATGCTGAATGTTCACTTTTAGAAAATGATTTCAAAATATTGATTCCACTGGGTGTGAGCTGGTACAAGCCCTTGCATGATTATATCTAGCATGCTAATTCTCAAAATAATTAGTGAAGGACTCATGTATGAATGCCAAATGATATTATTAAATCTATTTATAGGGTTCTGTTTTACAGCTACATTACCTGTGATTAAAATGTGATTGGGTTATATACTGGCAAACCTCCAATGTATTCTTATATTGCAATATAAAACGTTATTGTATTTAATTAGTGGTATTTTAATACAGCCTATATGACTTTTTACATTTATTAATCTCAGATGATTGTTTGCAATGTCTAAAGCATGAAAACTTCTGTTAATTAGTTTAGTATTGAATCCCCTTCTTTGTTTATGATATTTTACACAATTCTGCGTATATAATCACAATTTGTAGAAATTGATTTTATTTCCCTCCTAATGTAATCACCCTATAATTACCCAGTCTGGTGCTTAATATCAATTTTTGCTGATGCCAACAAAATATTATGAACATTTAGGAAACCTCTAAAATCTACCTCTCGTTAGGAGTTATATGATATACTGTTTATTAGCATTGGGATTTGCTTCTAAAAAAAAAAATGGCAATTTTGATATTTTACTCGACTAGTGAGTTCTGCACAAATACAGTATATCTTCCTAAAAAAATAGCCTGTGTACATACAGTATCTCACAAAAATGAGTACACCCCTCACATTTTTGTAAATATTTTATGACATCTTTTCATGTGACAGCGCTGAAGAAATGGCACTTTTCTACAATATAAAGTAGTGAGTGTACAGCTGGTATAACAGTGTAAATTTGTGGTCCCCTCAAAATAATTCAACACACAGCCATTAATGTCTAAACCATTGGCAACAAAAGTGAGTACACAGCTAAGTGAAAATGTCCAAATTGGGCCCAAAGTGTCAATATGTTGTGTGGTCACCATTATTTTCCAGCACTGCCTTAACCCTCTTGGGCATGGCGTTCACCAGAGCTTCACAAGTTGCCACTGGAGTCCTCTTCCACCCTCCATGATGACATCACAGAGCTGGTGGATGTTAGAGAGCTTGCGCTCCTCCACCTTCCATTTGAGGATGCGCCCCACAAATGCTCATTAGGGTTTAGGTCTGGAAACATGCTTGGCCAGTCATTCACCTTTACCTTCAGCTTCTTTAGCAAGTCAGTGGTCATCTTGGACATGTGTTTGGGGTCATTATCATGTTGGAATCCTGCCCTGCAGCCCAGTCTCAGAAGGGAAGGGATCATGTTCTGCTTCAGTATGTCACAGTACATGTTGCCATTCATGGTTCCCTCAATGAACTGTAGCTCCCCAGTTCCGGCAGCACTCATGCAGTCTCAGACCATGACACTCCCACCACCATGCTTGACTATAGGCAAGGCACACTTGTCTTTGTACTTCTCACCTGGTTGCCGCCACACACGCTTGACACCATCTGAACCAAATACGTTTATATTGGTCTCATCAGACCAGAGGACATGGTTCCAGTAATCAATGTCCTTAGCTGCTTGTCTTCAGCAAACTGTGGGCTTTCTTGTGCATAAACTTTAGAAGAAGCTTCATTCTGGGACGACAGCCATGCAGACCAATTTGATGCAGTGTGTGGCGTATGATCTGAGCACTGACAGGCTGACCCCCCACCCCTTCAACCTCTGCAGCAATGCTGGCAGCACTCATACCTCTATTTCCCAAATACAACCTCTGGATATGACGCTGAGCATGTGCACGCAACTTCTTTGGTCGATCTTGACGAGGCCTGATCTAAGTGGAACCTGTCCTGTTAAACCGCTGTATGGTCTTGGCCACCGTGCTGCAGCTCAGTTTCAGGGTCTTGGCAATCTTCTTATAGCCTAGGCCATCTTTAAACTCCATGCCAAAGAGGGTTAAGGCAGAGATGGAAAATAATGGTGGCCACACAAAATATTGAATCTTTGGGCTCAATTTGGACATTTTCACTTAGTGGTGTACTCACTTTTGTTTCCAGCGGTTTAGACATTAATGACTGTGTGTTCAGTTATTTTGAGGGAACAGCAAATTTACACTGTTATACAAGCTGTACACACACTACTTTACATGTAGCAAAGTGTCATTTCTTCAGTGTTGTCACATTAAAAGATGTAATAGATTTACAAAAATGTGAGGGGTATACTCACTCTTGTGAGATACTGTACATTAAGCAATTGTCCAGTATATGGCAAAAGATCCCAATCAGTTGGTTTTTCAGAAGTGAGGCTAGGCCTTTGAAGTGGGTGCAGTTAGGACTGTTTTTGCATATCACGCATAGGCTGTATCCCAGGGCAGCAAGGCTACTAGTGGTGGTTTACAGCCACCCATATATCCTGTTGCTGACACTTTCCTGTGTACAATACGGGTTGTAACTTGGCAGGATCATGTTTTTTGTTCTCCCTACAGTTTTTGCATTTTTGTTGGTGGAATAGTGTACTTGCAGTTCACCCTTGGTCCATACATTTCATAATCAAAATTTTTTCTAGCTGTTGGTTGGTTCTAGGTTTACTGACACAAAGTGGGCAAAGTGTCCCTTTAACCTCCACCACTAGTCTTGGTGTATCTTTTATGGGTATTATGTTTAATCTTATTAGTGTGATATTCGTGTTGCAAGTCAACTGAGGTAGGAGAAGGTGATGCAAGATATTTGGCCTGGGGGACAGGAAGTATAAATGCAATCCTGGGTGTAGATTCTTGCAATTAAAGTAATGCCTGGTCATCTTAGGCAGACAGCTTAAAGTTGTAGAAATGTGTAGGAGGGGTTGTAAATTTTCCCTTTCATGTAAAACGAATACGGCTACAATCACCTCAAGCATGTAAAACCTGGGAATGGCCTAGACCAACTAGATGAAAACTAGCTGATATGAAGAAGAAAAGTTGGAAGGAATGCGTTAGCCTTCTAGTTTAAATGTGTTCTATGTACATTCACTGGCGAGAAAAATTACATTCTAGATTGTGCCACCGACCTAGTGGAAAAGTGGATTTTGCCGGCACTTATGAGACTGATGGGTTTAAAATTTCAACATTTATTTATATCACTAAAAATACAAAAAAGTACATAAAAGAATATACATAAAAATAGCACCACAAAACCAAGAATTCCTCCTAGGAGATTCTTAGTGAACTGCAAGAAAAACAATTCCACATGTGTCAGAAGGATGTACATTCACTGGCTTTTGCTTTAACAAATTGATATGTTAATGATATATTTAGAATTATTATTTAGAATAATTCAAAGGACAGGTCTTTCATTTATAACTACTGTTTAGTATAACTGTGTAATTTGTTTATATGCTATTCTGTACCTTCAATTTAAATAGGTTATACCTATGGTTTGTAATAATTTTTGGATTCCAAAAGTCCTGTTGAGTTTCAACTGCTGCTCATTCCTATGGAGGTGGCTACTGAATTATATTCTGTTGTAAAATGCAAGTCTAGGTTTTTTTTATGAAATAATTACACTCTGTCAGATGCTTAGCCAATTATACTGTGTTTGTAAATTGCAAGTCTAGGTTTTTTTAATTTTTTTTATGAAATAATTACACTCTGTCAAATGCATAACCACTTCAGCCCCGGAAGGTTTTACACCCTTAATGACCAGGCCATTTTTTGCTATATGGCAATGCGTTACTTTAACCATTTCAGATCCGCGTAGCCGATTGATGGCTACAGCGCGGATCTGAATTGCCGGGGGGGGGCGTCAATTGACGTTTGCCCCTTTGCATGCTCCAGGCGTGAGCGTGCCCGCGTGTCGGGCGGACTCTATGTCCACCGGAGACCCCTGATCTCTTAATAGAGAGCCAGGACAGGGAACCGCCAATGTAAACACGGCGGTTCCCCGCTCTGTGAGGGGGGGCATGACAAATCTACTGATTCCTGTGATCGGGATCAGTGAGATCTGTTATGTCCCTGTCAGGATCGCCCCCTTAGTGTTAACCCCTTCCCTGCCAATGACATTTATACAGTAATCAGTGGATATTTAAATATCTGATCACTGTATAAATGTCTTTGGTTCCAAAAAGTGTCAAAAATGTTCACCACATCCGCCCCAATATCGCAGTACCGATAAAAATCGGAGATCACTGCCATTGCCAGTAAAAAAATAAAAATAATAAAAATGCCATAAACCAATTCCCATGGTTTGTAAACGCTATAACTTTTGCGCAATCAATATACGCTTATTGTGATTTTTTTTTTTTTACCAAAAATATGTAGAAGAATATATATCGGCCTAAACTGATGAGTACATTTTTTTTTTTTTTTTTTTTTGGATATGTATTATAGCAAAAAGTAAAATATATATATATTTTTCCAAAATTGTCACTTTTTTTGTTTATAGCGCAAAAAATAAAAACTGCAGAGGTGATCAAATATCACCAAAAGAAAACTCTATTTGTGGGAAAAAAGGACATCAATTTTGTTTGGGTACAATGTCACTTGACCGTGCAATTGTCATTCAGAGTGACAGCGCTGAAAACAGAAAAATTGGTCTTGGCAGGAGGGGGGATTATGTGCCCAGTAAGCAAGTGGTTAACTGACAATTGTGCGGTCGTGCAACACTGTACCCAAGTATAATTGATGTCCTTTTTTCCCCACCAATAGAGCTTTCTTTTGGTGGTATTTGATCACCTCTGCGTTTATTATTTTTGTGCTATAAACAAAAAAAGAGCGACAATTTTGAAAAAAATAACTATATTTTTGATTTTCTGCAATAAACATACAAAATAAAAACATTTTAAAAATAAAATTTCTTCATCAATTTAGGCCAATATGTATTCCGCTACATATTTTTGGTAAAAAAAAAACCCAATAAGGGCCCGTTCACATCTAGGCAACTTGTCAGGCGACTTGAGTCGCCTGACAAGTCGCCTCAATGCTGTGCAATGGAACTGTTCTAATAGGAGCGAGTTGTTTCGCTCCGACTTAGAAAAAAAGTTCCTGCACTATTTTCGGGGTGACCTCAGTGCGACTTGTATTGACTTCTATGATAGAAGTCTCCTGCAAGCCGTGCTGAGGTCTCCTCGAGCGGGGCGACTTGATTCGCCCTGCAAGTCGCGCCGCTTCAGGTGTGAACCGGCCCTTAGCGTATAAATAAGTAAATATGCACTGGCATTGTACTAATGATACTGGCAGGGAAGGGGTTAACGGGCAATCAAGGGGTTAACTGAGTCCCCTGGGTGTGTTTACTAACTGTATGAGAGAAGGACTTACTGGGACAACACAGAGATCCGTCTTCCTGCATAGCAGAAAGACAAGATCTCTGTGCCATCCCCTGTCAGAACGGAGATCTGTCTTGCTTACTTTGGCAGATCCCTGTTCTGTCTCCTTGGGGAACGATCGCGGGCGGCCGGCGGATATCGAGCCTGCCGGACCCGCTGATTGGCTCCCCTGCCCACAGAAGCTAGTGCACAAATCGCCGTACCGGTGCAGCCGATATAGTATAACTGCAGCGGGTGGTCGGCAAGTGATTAATAATGTGCATCACTTTTTGAGCTCTCCCCTTACTTTCTACTGTATCTTGACAACCGTAAATGAAAATCATTCCAGTGTGCACACAGCAATGAAAGTGTTCTTATTGGTGACAGGCAGATTTTTGTTGCTGGCCACATCCTCGGGTGGAAATGTTTTTATTTCATGATTTGTCACCAGGCTGAAATTCCACTTTAATCCTTAAAGTGGTAGTAAACCCTCCTATCATTTTCAGCCAAGGAAGCTACCATCTTGGCCTCTGTTTGGCCTCTGTTTAATCTACAACTGCCATGATGCTGTACATGTGATCAGCTATGACACCAGCCATTGGATGGTTTGACAGTTTGGTTTTAGAGCACAACCAATGGGAGGGTTTTTAAACTGTTAAATGGATGGGTTTACTACCGCTTTAAGAAGGTAGCTTGGTTTGTCCACCTAAAATACATTACCTCAGAGCTTAGAACACCAAGTTACCAAGCTCCATTCACAATGTCCTCCTCATATACATCTTTAAACTAAGGTGTGTGATTTTCCCCTCAGCTCAGCCTCATTGCTAAGGTGAAAAGCAGGCCCTTATTTTTTTAGCTATACCTCACATTGATGAGATGACTTTAGTAGCCATATGCTTTGGATTCCTTTGTTCAGCCCATAAATTGAATGAGAGAAAATACCATAACAGATTACTAAACAGCATGGGTGGGGGTATCTCTATTGCAAGCCATAGTATTTAGGCAGCTGAGCATCCGCGGCTGTCTGAATACCTTCCCGAAAAGTGACTGCAGCTGTGATAAGATGCAGGCACTGTTCAGCCTAGAATTTCCCACCCAGCTCAGTCAATTTTTTTTTTTTTTTTTTTTTTAGTAAAGGCTCAATCAATTTTAAATTGACATTTGCTGAGCTGGGTGGTGCAGATGCTTTTTGCTAAAATTTCAGTCAATTCAGCAGCAAGACAAAATTCAACCTATGTATGGCTAGCTTTAGAGCTGGTGTCAAAGTTTGTTGAAGGTTAAGTTCGCTCTTAAGGAAAAAATAATAAATGCACATTATTTTTTGCAGGAAAATAAATTTCATTTATTTTTTTTTCTCACAGAAGCCTGCAAAGAATTGCACCAGATTGGTGAATTGTGGGTGAAATACCAGGCCCCTGCAGACATGTCCCACATCTTTCTGCTCTTACCTGCATACATGCTTTCAGCTAGAAAGCTGGACGAAGTGTCTATGGTTTACGAGTGTGCTGATCAATGCACTGGCAGTCCATTGAGAATTTCAAGCTGTCTGCCATGGTAGTATATTAAGTCATGGATTCCTGTGACTGAACAATGTGGCTGTGCGGACGGAGCCTTGCACAGCTGCACTGATGTTAAATGTGACAGTGGGGGGTGCTTGGAAATGTTACACATTCCCCCCATAAATATGGGTAGCATGTAACATGTTCTGAGGCCCCTTTCACATGGACACCTCTGCTTAACGGAATCTGCTTGCTCAGCGGAGGATCGCTCCACTGAGCAGGTGGATGACAGGACACTGTCCCACTCTTCTCTATTGGGAAGTCGGATGGAAACAAACCGCCTGCCCCTTTCCATCCGATCCACCAGATGGTTTGAAAATAAGACCACCATCTGTCTGTTTTTGGCAGACCAGATTGGTTCAGATGGCGGTGGGTGTCGATGGACATGTGTCCACTGACACCCTCCGCTCCATAGAGGTTAATGCAGTGTCCGATCAGTTCCGCCTGAAAAACTGACAGCTGGACCTGATCGGACAGCCCATGTAAAATGACCCTAAAGGTGAACTTATCACTTAAACCCTTCTTAGGCTAGTTTCGTGAAGCTAACCCTCCTCCAAGGAATTAGTCTACATTGGGGAAAAAACAAAAAACCAAACAATTTTCCATGTTTTATTCCAAACAATATATATATTTATTTATTTCAGGTACTTACTGTATATAGCGCCGTCAATTTACGCAGAGCTTTACATATACATTGTACATTCACATCAGTCCCTACCCTCGAGCTTACAATCTAAGGTCACTAACTCACATTCATACATACACCTACTATGGCCAATTTAGACAGGATCCAATTTACCTACCAGCATGTCTTTGGAGTGTGGGAGGAAACCAGAGCACCCGGAGGAAACCCACGCATGCACAGGGAGAACATGCAAACTCCAGGCAGGGAGTGTCGTGTTTGGGATTTGAACCAGCGACCCTTTTGCTGCTAGGCGAAGGTGCTATCCACTACACCACTGTGCCGCCTATATATATATATATATATATATATATATATATATATATATATATATAGTTTTCATGGTGAATTATAATTTTATTATAGAGGGCTACTACCATTAAGTAAATTAGCAAGCCCAAGGAAACAAATTGAATGTGCATTTTTTGTTTTTTCTTCCACATCCACTGTTAAATATCATGTTCTTATATGATCCATAAGCTGCCAGAAGCAATACAGTATTTTTCGTTAACTTCACAGGAGGAAGTAATCTTTATTCATTTCCAAACTCATTTCTGCATGTTGCAACTGCAGTCCTCTCTGGTTACGTTGTAATAATCATGTAGGAAACATATTTATGAAGTATTTACGGGTAAGAAAATCACATTTCAGTGGTCTGCACAGTGATATTGCTGTTAATGGCAAAAATATTGTTTACAGTATTGTGCAATTTCTGTCTGAAGCTTTGAAATGCAAATAGAAATGTCTTCCCTTTTATTTACTGGTACATTACTTAGAATGACTGTTTCTGCATACTTTAGGCATGAATAATTCCTTTCACAAAATGACTGTTTCAAAAACCACATTTGCTTCTCATTTTGTTTCTTAACACCCACTCATAATAATTGTCTTTATGTAGCTTTTTTCAGCTCATGTGTTTTAGAATATTTCAATCAGAGAGCTGGTAGATCTGATCATTTTGCAAAGAAAATATTTACGCTTGTAATTAATGCAATTTAACCACTTGACAACTGGGCACTTAAACCCCCTTAACAACCAGACCAATTTTCAGCTTTCAGTGCTCTCACACTTTGAATGACAATTACTCAGTCATGCAACACACTCTCGTGACTTTCGACTTTTAACCAGACCAACAATTCCCCCAAATTCACGGGTCAACAGTTCACCAATTTAACGTAATTAATGTTCGCATTTATAAAAGAAACGTTTTACTAGTCTAGATGGTCGAGAGACTAACTTTATAAGATTTTGTGTACTCGACTTTTTTCGATGTATTTCTGTTAATAATACTCACCCACAATTCTTTGTTTTACTCTTCGTTTACACCAAAAACTTTGTCAGTAAAACACTTTCCTTAATAAGTACGGATTTCATACGTCTTTGTCAGTAAG
>BLSH010077541.1:552998-569249 GCA_018402905.1 Glandirana rugosa | reverse complement strand
AGTAAATCAGAGTGGGAAAAAAACTGTTTTTTAATTATCTGTTAAACATGCAGTTTGTTGATTCAGTCACAAGAGCAGTAAAATGAGATCACAAAAATCAGCCCTGACTGGCAGGCAGCTAGGAACGCCCCTTTTACTAATTTCTGTTTTTGCTAGACCGGCTTCCCTCTACAGAAAAGACCTTTTGTCCTCGACATTCTGTATTATAATGTGCTGTGCTAACAATGCTTTATTTGTACAGTACGTTTACAACTTCCAGTCATAATTCTGAGCAAGAGGAGAAAAACAAAACTCCCTCTTAATGGACACAGAACTGTACAAGCCAGAAGCAACATTAGTTTGTGGCTAGTAATAAATTATCCTGAGTGTTGAACACATTTGGATCTGGGAATAAATGTATACCTAGCAATGTTAAATGCTGGGGAGGTGTGCTGTAGCTCTCCGGATTATCAGATGTAATACAATCTACAAGCTCTCTTTATGCATGACTGCATAGAGCTTGTGTAACAGTTTATTATTGTAAAATTAGTATAGCATATCATGGAGCATGCTGGGATAGCAGCCAGGAGAAATAGACAATGCATAGTTATATAAGGCTATAAAGTGGAATACAAGCACTCTGTATTTTCCTTCTGGATCTTCTGCTGGTTTTTCTTTTTTTTTTTTTTTTAATATATGAGCACTTCTCTGTGTTATTGTTCTTTGCCATTAACGTTTGGAACGAACCACTGCACACAATAAATGCATACTTTTTTCCCTATTACTGCAATCTATAATTTTGAGATAAGAGTACAACTCTATGTACCAAGAGCAAAAAAATGTTTAGTAATATTAGTATAAAACTCAATATTAAAAAAAAAAAGCAAAGAAGGGTCCTGTTTGTAAACATATCCATAAAATATAATGGTTTCTTTTCGTTTTCAATTTTGCAGATGATATTGGGGTTGATTTGCTAAAGGCAAATAGACTGTACACAAGTGCAGTTGCACACTACAAAGGCATTTGCTCCAGAGCTTAATAAATGGGGGGAAGCTCTGCTGACATCCATCATCCAATCAGGTGCCAGCAAAAATGTATTTTTATTTTCCCTTGCATGTGATTGGGTATTCTTTGCAAAGGGAGGCTTTAATGCGGGGGTCTACCCAAAAAAGTGTTTTTTACCTACAGGTAAGCCTATAATAAGGCTTACCTGTAGGTAAAATGATTATCTTCTAAACCTGTACAGTTTAATAGATATTCCACTTGCAATGCAGCCACTGACATGACGGCGCATGCGCCGTGATGCCCCGGCGAAGGCCCTGCGCATAGTGCCGGACCCTGCCGGATAGTCCGCCGGAAAGACGGGCTCCAGTGTGCATGCGCGGGAGTGACGTCTCGCGGCTCCGGCCACTCACAGTGCGGGAGCCGAGAACCCAGAAGCCACACTGCGAAGATGTCTGCCCCCTCTGCAGGGACCGGGCAGCCCTGCGGGAGCTTCATTCCAAGGTGAGTATTTCATAATGGGCTAGTATGCTGTGCATACTAGCTCATTATGCCTTTGCCTCACAGGTTGTTTTTTTTTCCCTTGGGTAGACAACCGCTTTAATGCATTTAGTAAGCTCTGGAGCAAATGCCGTTGCAGAGTGCACAGTCTGTGTCTTTAGCAAATTTAACCCCATCCTGTGGAAGCAAATTTTTCAATCGGATATTGGAAATGGCCAAAGTGATGGAACAAGCCTCCTGGCAGCTCTTCAATGCAGATAATAGTAGTTGGTGCAGACATGCCCCGGTGGACTCAAGTACATTTTAAAGTTTAATTTCTTTTTATACTTGTGATCTTTCTTGCCCATTGAGGGGCATAGAAATTCCTAGATTGACTGGCTATACTGCTTCCTATAGGAAAAATGGACACTGGCATAAAAAAAAAACATATAAATAATACAGTGCAGCGCTTGTAAGGAGGTGCCTAATAGTCTGATGATATCAGGTTCCTTACACACTCTTGTAATAAAACATCATTCGAAAATATTAAAGTGCACATTCAAGAATTTAAGTAACATTGTGAATTAAAAAATCCTCTTGCAAAGTTATCTACAGTGATTGATCAATGCTTACAGGTGAATATACTTTAAACCTTTTAAATCATAAATACACCAAATGCAATTGAAATCACCAAACCATATATAGTGTATATAATAAATAGTGTCCAAAGTTCCAAAGACTATAAATCAACTCTGTGTATGATGAATTACCAATAAAGTGCTTGAATAAATGTCCCAACTTCAAATAAATATCCACACTTCCTCCCAAGAGTAGTGGGGTGCAATAGAGGCCAAAAAAAACTGAGCTTTCCACCACCATGCAGTGAAATCCTTCACCAAGAAAGAGAGTGGCTACTCTTACCAGATTTGCTCTGGATGCAAGCGTAGTGGTCACTAGGTGGACCTCCCCATAGTTTCTGAATGTGTAGAACTCTCACACACGTTCCCAGATGTCCATCGAGGGGGTAATCAACTTAGTCAAAAATCCGGCCACGTAAAGGTCATCAAATCACAGTCCCTCACCAGGGTGTCAGGATGTATATGAGCACAGGTCCTCATAGAAAAATAAAGCTCCACATAGCATAGTAACGGTCAAACAATGAATTTTAATAAAAAAATTGCACTTACAAGTAAGTAGTTCATAAAAGCTTAATTCCAGATATACAAACAGGGGGCACAATGGACTGGAGCGGACTCCATACCCCAGTCGAAGTCTTGTCAGACGAAACGCGTTGGGTGAGAGGAGTGACTACGTTGATTACCCCCTTGATGGACATCTGTGAACGTGTGTGTGAGAGTTCTACATATTCAGAAACTATGGGGAGGTCCACCTAGTGACCACTTGCATCCAGAGCAAATCTGGTAAGAGTAGCCACTCTCTTTCTTGGTGAAGGATTTCACTGCATGGTGGTGGAAAGCTCAGTTTTTTTTTGGCCTCTATTGCACCCCACTACTCTTGGGTGGAAGTGTGGATATTTATTTGAATTTGGGACATTTATTCAAGCACTTTATTGGTTATTCATCATACAGGGAGTTGATTTATAGTCTTTGGAACTTTGGACACTATTTATTATATAGACAAGGAAGGGGATAACCGCGCTAAGCCTCTGGTAGAGGTATGGTAAGCAGCCAAACGACGATCAAACTAATCGCAAAATAGAGACAAATACTAAGAAGATTTGGCGCTCAACCTATTAAGTTCAGTGTAAGGTGATCAACCTGGGAATAGGGTGTGACTATGTGAGGTCAGAGGGCAGTCAGTGGGTATAAAGATGAGTCAGGCCCCACTATGGTTATCCGTGCAGTAAAAGGAGGGGAGACCCTGTGTGGTAGCCCAACTTCAAAGTATTCCCACATACATGTAATGACATTAAAGAAATAACATAGAAGTAACCAACCAAACAGATCTAACAATATGTTAATAGTCTTTCAAGTGAAACATATAGTCCAAAAATGAAATGATTCGAAAAAATGGTGAACTTCTCATATCCAGTAGTGGGGGTGCTCAGAATTTCTTATACACAGTTCAATGGTGAAGGATAATGGTTTAAGATGACTAATGTAGGGAGAATAACAATTCCGTGTGTCTTCCACGTGCAACAGTATACCCGGTGATTCGTGGTCCTCCCGCCCTAGTATACAGAAGGCTTACCAGATAGTAGACATATATAGGCTCCAATATATGTTTAGGATTCTGGATCTCTCAGGTCCGCGATGGATCCCTCTGGTCCGCGATGGTCGCGTCACACAGTCCACATGCGTCCCAGGCTGGCCGTCCAGGTAAGGGAGGTAGCGGTGAAATCTCTCTCTCCAGATGCGTGGTATAGGGGACCACCGGGTCACAAGGGGAGTGTTGGACTGGCTCAACTCATCAGAGGGTATGAAAAGAAGAGCAGACTCTCCATAGTGTAAAAAAGCCTCATTGAAGAGGAACACAATTTATTAAAAAGATAAAAGTCCACAAGCTTGTAGATAATGAACAGATAAAAGTAATCAGTAATAAATGCAGCAATCCAAGGTCAGCAGCGTCCGACACGTTTCGTCATAGTAGACATCATCTGGGGGCCCAAATCTTCTTAGTATTTATTATATACACTATATATGGTATGATGATTTCAATTGCATTTGGTGTATTTATGGTTTAAAGTATAGATAACTTTGCAACAGGATTTTTTAATTCACAATATTACTTAAATCCTTGAATGTGCACTTTAATATTTTCGAATGATTTTTTTTACAAGAGTGTGTAAGGAACCTGATATCATCAGACTATTAGGCACCTCCTTACAAGCGCTGCACTTATTATTTATATGGTTTGATTCAATAGTGGTCATTATTGTTGTGCTGGCTGCTCATCGTGTAGTTTTTTTGGGAAGCGCAGTATATCTTTTAACCTCCATAAAAAAAAAAAACAGTCAGAAGTATAACCCCGCCTACAACCATCAAGCCTCAGCTTTCTGCTTTTGTGTCCTCCGGAGAGTGGACATGTTTTCTTCAGCTCTGCTGTTCTCTGGGACATTTTTCTACTATGAACAGGTGGTTGTAGATTCATGTCAGATAAGTTAAATCACAGAAATCCTTGCAGTCCGCTAACAAGTGAAGGTTTACCCAGTTTTACACTGGTGTTCTTTCTGCGACAGCCCTGAATTTCTGGAAATCTCTACAGTCACCTGCATCTACTGGAAGATTAAGACCAGATATAGAAATCCTGGACAGCATAGGTTTCCAGGTTATTATCTAGAATGGTTTTCTCCCTGCAGTGGGTTGTGACTGTCAACCATGTTTCAGCATAAGCAAGACTCTACTGTTTAGGCCAGGCCAGTCATCTGTCCAGAGGGGATTCAGTTTTCCACAGAACCTTCTCTGGAGATTCACTTTTGTGAGGAGGGGACCTGTAGGCAATACTTGGACTTGGTCACTGGTGGTTAAGCACCAATGTTCCTGGAACAGCATTTGTTGCCCTTCCCATTATTTTTTTTCTACTGCAGCTGCGAGTTAGTGACACCTTTTCTGCAAGGTGGCTGGATACATGCACACAATGTCCTCCTCCCTTTTTTTTTTGTTTCTTTGTGGCAGGGCCGCTGATGAGGAGCTTTCAGATCATGTGGTAGACACCAGTGCAGCACGGTATTATTGCTTAGCTGCCATCTAGTAGTACAGCAGCCATGGATTAATAACAGTCATAAATGCTGTTCCTAGAACAGAGATATCACTACTGATTAAACCTTGGTACACCTCTTACCAAACTCTGTGACTATTCCTGGGCGATTGGGCAGTTCCTTTTTTGAAGGTATACCCCCGTTTTGGTGTACATTACATATCTGGCACAATAAAAAAACGGTCACTTGTGGTTAGAAGTGAATCTTAAAATTTAGATATAATTTGCACTATTGAGCAAATTGAGCCTGGTTCTGGAAAAGATTGTGCTTTTTGCACTTCACCATTCTGTCTTTGGCAGAGGTATTTTCTTCTGTTTTGCTAATTATTTCACTCATTTCGAACACCTTGTTGCTCCTCCTGATTTCAAGGGCCTAAAGCACCCACTTCCACCTGCTTTAGTGGAATCAGATCAGATGCAGAAATGCCTAATATTCTGATTCTCTTGTATTTCTCTAGAGGACTTGCTGTTGGAAATAGATTTTCCCCCTTTAGCGGAGGTGCTCCCATCTGCTGAAATTTAGTCAGCAGTTGTGTTCTCCAAGACAGAGTGAAACTTTTTACTTTATGATATAGGTTGAATTCTACATACAAAGTAGGGGATTAGGGTCATCCACTGTTTCCTTTTCTACCACAGTGCCTAGGCTCAGTTATCATAGACACTAACCTTCTGTCAAGGTGTTTTCCTTACCATCCCCATGCTTTCAGATTTTCCCAAATCTTAGGCTGGCCATACATCAGCAGACTGATCAAAAAAAGAATGGATTCCCCCGTTCACACAAACAAGGTGGATAGAAGAATCCTTCTCACTGTGTTGTTGTATTCTGACAATATTATTATTATTATTATTATTATTATTATACAGGGTTTATATAGCACCAACAGTTTGCACAGTGCTTTACAAAATGAAGGCAGACAGTACAGTTACATCACAATTTGGTACAAGAGGAATCAGAGGGCCCTGCTTGTTAGAGCATACAATCTAAGAGGGAGGGTCAATTGGTACAAAAGTTAAGACAGTGTATTAGATAGAAGCAGGATAGGCTTCTTTAAAGAGAGAGGTTTTCAGGGATCGTCTAACGATGGATAGATTAGGAGACAGTCAGACAGATTCGGGTAGGGAGTTCCAAAGAATGGGAGAAATCCTGGAAGCGAGCATGGGAGGAGGTGACAAGGGAGCTAGATAGCAGGAGTTCTTGGGAGGACCGAAGAGGGCAGCTTGGTTGGTATTTTGAGACAAGGTTAGAGATGTAGGTGGGGGCAGAGTTGTAGATGGCTTTGTAAATTAATGTTAGTACTTTGAATTTTATTTGTTGGGTGAGTGGAAGCCAGAGAAGAGATTGGCAGAGGGGGGTGGAGGACACTGAGCAGTTGGTAATAGGGACCCCTCCCCTGTCAGAATACACTTATCAGCGCTGCAGCATTGATCAAAGGAATATTTTTCAACAAGCAGGTTTGAGAGCAGTCAATCATTGGATTGACTTCTCTGGAATGAGAGAAGCCATAGATGAATTGAAATTCATTTGACCCTGTTGAACTGTACGAGTTTTTATCCGTCTATGGCAGCTTTACCTGACTGATCCATGTCACTGAGCAGGTGTATAGTGGCCGCTGGTGTTTATGCTCAACTGCGGATTGTATTGACCAGCTGCTCATTACATGATTTTTATATACAACATGAAAATGGATGATAGCTGGATTATATCGCATAAAACTCTTTCTTCTGTTTAGTTCCACAGGACATTCTGGACCTTCTCCCTAAACTCTCATATTGCCATTGCCCTTGCCCTGCCTACTCCCCCTCCCTCTCTCATAACTGGATATACATTTTTTTTATTTAAAGGATTCTACACATGTAAAAATGTGCTGCAGGGCCTAAGGTCTTTACTGAGCCTTGCAGCACATCTGCGCACACATGAATTTAATAGCATATCTGTCCATGTGCAGCTTCCCCTGTGCATGTACAAAGATGGCAATTACAGAATACTTCACTTCATCTTTGCTCATACATGGAAAGTGCTTTGCCAGGACCTGAAGGTTGGGCAGAGCCCTTCGGCACATCTGCCAACACGCTTCAGGGGGACGGACCCACTCAAAAGGGGATGAAAGTTCCTCTTTAAGTGCTATTTCGTAGAGCAAGAGTGTAGGCTTTGCTACACCTACCCTTCCCAGGAGACCATCTTTTTGGTCTTGAAGGTTATTAGTTCACATGCTCACACTGGCCAGGCATGGTTTCACATAGTAACAAGCAAAATGTTGCAGTCTGCTTTCTGTTCACCACAGCAGTAGAACTACATTGTTAGCATTTGCATAATTACGGAAAACTGCCATCATTGACTTGGGGCTGTTAATAGTCTTCTGAAGTGCATGTGTACTAAAGTAATATAACTTTGAAAGAACACAGTAGGGGAGATAACTCCTGGACAAGGTCTTTCCCGCTGGTAAAGATTTTAGTGTATTCTGCTAGTGTCATGAATTTTGAATATTAGTCTTAATGTGTTTATTTTTATTTTTTTTAAAAAGAAGCTTTACAAATATGTTATAGTTACCTGCTTTGTGCAATGGTTTTGCAAAGGGTGGCCCTGATTCTGCTGAAATGGCTACTTGTAGTCTCTTTGGGAAGCCAATGTAACCATACATGAGAACAATTGAGGGAAAAGAGCATAGTGTTGTCACCCTCCAAAAGACCAGCCTTTATTGCAGGGTCACCATATTGATAACTACAGGATTAACATTGAAAATTACTATTGAAATGAGATTACTGTGAAAAAGCTTATATATTTTGGGATAAATATAGTGTCATATTATCCAATTGAGAAACTAAGATATATCACATTAATGCACTATACACCTGTTCTATATATTATTGCTGTCAGCTATACTTTGTGACATCAGGAATTTTGTCCAGACATCTGTTTAACTAATCATCCTTTCCTACACGGTCTAATTTGCCTTGTCCTTCTGTAATAAATTCAGTTCTTGTAGTTATGTTTTTTTGTTATATTTCTACATAATTTTATTACCTACTTTTCCTGGCATATAATAAGTCACTTGTTTTCCACAATATACCTAAGAATACCAGATTTTGTTTTACCTAAATAAGTAATTTTCTGCACTAGGCATTTTGCGCTTGTGTTTATTGAGCTGTTTCTTTTCTTGTTCATGTTATATTCAAAGTATTATTCTTTGCAATCAATATAAAAGCATTGCTTTAAAGTTCTCGAATGTCACACCACGGAGAATCTTTTGTAGCTACAGCTCATCTCGGCTTTTTCTTCCAAGCTTCATTTTTCATTGATCTTGTAGGAGTTATAGTCTATTCTCTCTTCTTTACTGGGCATTTGGCACGTGATCTCATTAGCATTTTATTGATGTTATTTTTCCAGCCGGTAAGGTTACATAGATGTAAAATTGCTTCAGAGAAGAAAAAGTACATTTTGTGCAGTACATTCTGCTTACTTAACCATTACGTTAATTGTATGGCATGCAGAATCTTGTCCCTTTTTTTTCTTTGAGGGTCTTTGTCTGGAAAAATGCTGAGGATTTTTTTTTTCACTTCACCTGACTAAAGATTAGGAATCAAATAATTTATAAGGTTGATAATAAAGAACAGAGCAAAAACAGTGATGTAAAATATATCTAGCTGCAGTTATTAGCACAGCTCAGTGGTCAGCAAAGGGGCCCTATTCAAGAGCGATTTTTGGGTACCACCAATCATGTTCTGCCCAAATAGAATCAGTTACCTTGTAGAGATAGATGGATGGATGTAGGCAAAGTGTAACCTTTGTGATGCCCTGAATCCTTTCTTGGTCAATAATGTGGGTGGAAGTTGCAGTGAACATCCCCTCAAATCTTTCCTTAATGGCATGAAATAAAAGAAGCATCTGCATGTCTTAATTCTAGCCAAGCCAGAAGTGAAAAGGCGCAAAAACCATCTGGATATTAAAAAGCTGGAGAACAATTAGTGCCTCATCAGAATCCCTCCTGCTTTTCACCTGCCCTGGAATTGTGCGGTGCCTGGGTCTAGGTGATCGTGAGAGGAAGCCCCACCACCTGTCCAACCTGTATGTCATGTACACGAGCCTCAAAACCCCAGAGGGCCCTTGTGCAGTTGCACAGTCTGCACAAATAGTATGTCCTCCCCTGGGCAATTCATGCTTCTTTATAGAGGCAAAACTTTAAAAAGGTTGGGAAACTATGGTGTTATTGAATATTATGAGAATTCAATACTGTATTTTCTATTGGATGACTGAAGGAATGATGGAATTCAGAATCCTTCGCTATTAGTAAGGAATAAGACTTTGAGACCTGCAGTTGGGATATCACATCAATGGAGACAAGTAACCAGAAGGCTTGTGTTCTAGAACTCTACTATGCTCACAGCAATGAAATCACACTTTTTATTAGACTTGTTAGTCTCATGTAGAATTTTTAAATGTACTAACTTTAATGGCTGACTTAGAGCTCCCTTATTTAGAAAAGCTGGAGCAAATGACAGAAAGTTGTGTTCAACCATTGGCAACCTTTCAGATTTCAGCTAACATTTACCTGCAATAGCTGGATTTTTTGAATAGTATAAGGCTTGAGAATTGCTTCCAACAATATGTGTACTGAGTATGGGTTACTTCTGTTACAATTATACACTCCTAAATAGGTTAAATATGTAGACTGGTCTACTTTTAGCCTGCCAATAAATGTGGCTAAAAAAATCACCATAAGATGGCATATAAAAGAACGGGAGGCGGGACTTTAAATGAGGCGCGCAATGGTGAATGAAAAATACTTAGATATGAAAATAGTGTAATTTATTTTCCATACATATATGCGTATCAATGTGAGACCATGCTCTACAAAAATACACTAAAAAACATACATAACACTTATTTCACATTTCAGTAAAAAAATGTTCTTATTTATACATGCATAATATATTGTCCTCTATGGCTCGATAGCCACCATATGATGGCACAGTTTCTGTATCAACAAAAGTATAGTGCAAGGTACCACATAATCCATTCAATTATAGCTAACTGGGTAGGAACTACATATTATTGTTAACTGATTAGATTGTACAGCCTATTGTAACGTGTGTGGTCGGCTTAAAGTGCTTCTAATTTTTTCTTTTACCTTAATGCATTCTCTGCACGTTCTGTGCCCAGCAGATCCCCCCCCCCCCCCCCCTTATACTTACCTGAGCCTGATTTAGATCCAGCGCTATATATAAGAGCAGCAGCTCTCTCCCTCCTCACAGGACATATTGATAGCAAAAGGAGCCATTGACTCCTGCTGCTGTCAAGAAGATCCTTTAACAAGAAAATGGGGGTGGGGAAAAGTGGCTTACAAGGGGGGGTATTTGGAAGGGGATCCCAGAAGAGGAGAGTCGGGCTGCTCTGTGCAAAACCATTGCACAGAGCAGGTAATTACGAAAGGTTTGTTAATGAAAATCATTTAAATTTCCAAGGAGTCACTGAGCTGCTAATTTGATTCAGCAGTGTCAGTATAAATGTTTTCTCCATTTGTATTATTATTATAACAATTGTTACATATACTTTAAAACAGTCATTAAATGACTGTTAAAATGCTGGTAGCACAACTGACTGAAATCTATCTATATACAACCTTCCTACAATTCCTCACATGCAACAAATGAATCTGGCCATACACTAGTAAACTAAAAACAAAATGGCTATTGGCACCTATATAGCTACTGTTAGAATCAGTGTTCACCTAAAATATAGGAAGATGTCACCACATAAAATGTACATTATTAAAATAAGAATGAATTGGTGGGGAGACACCACTCAAGAGCTACTTGTGTAATTAAAATTACATTTAATAGACATTAAAGGAGTTGTAAAGGCAGAAGGTTTTTTATCTTAATGCATTCTATGCATTAACATAAAAAAAACCCTTTTGTGTATAGCAGCCTCCCCAGCACCCCCTAATTACTTACCTGAGCCCCTTCTCTCTACAGCGATGTCCACTAGTGTCTTGGCTGTCCCAGACACTCCTCATGATTGGCTGAGATACAGCAGTGGCACCATTGTCTCCTGCGGCTGTTAATCAAAATCGCAAAAAAAAAACTGCCTTTACAATCACTTTAATCATACAAAGATAGCAAGTTGACATTGTTAAATGAAAAACACCATGTGCAACCTGCATAACCCACCCCTAAAACTGTACTAAACTAATTCTTATTGTTATCATACACTAGTAGAAACATTCGTACAAAAAAATTCTCAATACATTTGACTTGACATGTCAGTGGACAACACTTCAAAATTGAATTTGCTTTTAACATTCACTTTTGAAACAAATGTTATTTCCTGAACGAAAACCACATGCACTGTTAGAAATTTGTTGGAGAAATATTTCCCATCTTGCTCCTTCAAATTATTTTGTCACTGCAGTTGGAAATGAACATTGATTTGACCCCATTAATAATAAGAAAATCAAACAAACGTTCTTAAAGCAAAAAAATTTGATCACAATTCTATTAGCGCATAGCCAACTTAAAGAGGAAGTAAACCCTGATGGGGTTTACTTCCTCTATATTCCCCTGCAAAGTAGAAACATAATGGGCTAGTATGCATCGCATACTAGCCCATTATGTGTCACCTGCAAACGAAGCCTGCGACATCCAGCGATGTCTCCTGTGCAGGCAGCATCCATCTTCTGCCCCTCTTCCTTCCGGGGCCGCAAATCCGGCTCTGTGACTGTCCGGAGTCGCGTGACGTCTTTCCTGCGTGCTGGAGCCTCCAGTCACGGCACGATCTCAGTGAAGAAACAGCGCGGAGGCCGTTTCTTCACTGCGCATGTGCCAAAATGATATTGGCACATCTAGTACACTGCATATCTCCTGAACCATGCAGGGAACCTACAGGTAAGCCTTATTATAGACTTACCTGTAGGTTAAAGTGGTTGTCACGAGTTGATAACCACTTTAAGAATAGTTGGATATGCACGGTTATTTAACCAGTTTCTTTTGCATTGTGCACAGTGCCTGCTAAGTATTTAAGCAGCCTATTAGGGAGCAGAATGTGAGGAGGACCCAATCAGTGTTCCATTTATTCACTGACCAATGAGCAGGTAAGTGACACTAGAAGCTGCAATGCTGTCCTAGCAGTTATGTGAATTTTAGGACTGGATCAACAGAACATCAGACATTTTGGCTGGTGAAACACTTCATCTTATATGTGTTTCTGCTGTGTTGGAGCTGTTTACTAAAGTTCTTCTTTCTTTCAGTTTATTTTGATCCTGAAGGTGTGCTTTTTCTTTAAAAAGCCCTTTTTTAAAATGTTTGCTCTATTTAAAGCAGCACCCTATTTATGTTCCAATGGTGCGCACTTTCTGAAATAAGTGTCATGTTACCAGCAGATGTGTCTTCACATCTTTTCAAGTTAATAACCTTACTTTCAAGAACCTTGCAGCAGCGCACGCACTCTCCACACCATTGTAATTGGTGTTATGCTGGAAATAATTGGCTGGAATATTCCCCTATGTAAAATAGCACTTGATTTCCCAGCAATGCCCCCATGATAGGAGAAATAATAAACTAAAACAAATCCTTTTTCTGTGTGTGTGCTGTAAGCGCTGAAATGTAATAGTCACATATTGTCCCGGCTGTTAGAGATGACTCGATAAAGCAGTAATAGGGAATCCAGCTTTTACTTTCAGCCTCATGTGAAAATAAACAGTTTTAAATGAATGATCTTTAATGTGCTCGGCAAATGTGTGTAATCAAAGCAATAAGACATTCTAAGGCCTTTTTTTTATTTTTTTCTTGAACAGCTTGGCTGGCGAAGTAAAATGGAAAAATTCCCTGAAAAAAAATAAACATTTAGAATATAAGACACTTTTTTCTGTTATATTTGGAGAGAATTTGCACTTATCATTTGCTGTTATAACTGTAATGATTCATTTTGACGATCCTGCAGTATGAGGTATCAAACAGGCTTCTGTACGTGTACAGAAAGCGCATTTAAGAGCCTGGAGTGAGTGTACTAGGTGAAAAAGCAAAATGTTAAGGTTGTTTTGGATTGTGTAATGTCTGGATATCTTTAAAGTGTGATGTTATATGCAGGAATATAAAGCTTTGGCATGGAAAAAGATTAAAAACAATATACTACATCTCACTTATATACAGATTCTATTCAACATAGGGAGTTGTCGGCTTCCTAAACATAGACTAAATATTGGCAGATTATGTCTAAAACAACCTAATCTATTTCACAGTTGACTTAAGTTCAGTTAGCAAGCAAAAAGGCTGGCCTTATACACAGAACAATATTTTTTGACAGTACATTTTGAGCTGTGATGTTTCAATCACAAAATACTATATGTATGCACAAATATTTCCAGCACAGTAACTACTGTTACAGAACTCTGTATATCTGCTACAATGTCACGTCATCAGGAGCTTTCTGGACTGAGATACTCCAATGCTGACCCATCTAACCGACAGTTTGGACCCAAGCAACTACAGAATTTTTCTTACAGTTCAAGGATTTGCATCATATGGTAAAAAAAAAAAAGGCTGATAATGTCTAAGTCCTTGTTTAGTCTCCTACCTCACTTAAAACAACCTTCTTGATCCCTTACAGTCTGGCTTTCACTTGCAGCACTCCACAGAAACTGCCCTACTAATGATTTACAAACTGCTAAAACCAATGGCCACTACTTCATACACTTACTACTAGACCTCTCTGTTTCCTTTGATATTATTGACCACCCACTCCTTCTCAATAATCTCTTACCTCCAAGATTCTGCTCTATTCTGGTTCCCCTCCTATCTATCACTGCACTCTTTCAGTATTACATATAACTCTGTCTCCTCCTATCCTTTTGGCACTAAATCCAATCACTGTCAAAAGCTTGTAGACTTTACCTTAGTAACACCTTTAAAATGTGCCCCTTTTTTTTTTTTTTTTTATTCAATCAGTTTTAACATAACAAGCTATTACATGCATTTACAACCACAAGTTCAGCATTATAATAACAATGTTGCGTATACAAACTTATTATGGACTACTTGAAGGAAATGATCTATAGTCAATACGCCATATTACAGAGTCCAAGAAAGAAAAATAGAAAAATTTTTGTGAACTCGGGTTGAGAAGTAGGAGAAACGAAGAGAAAAATAGGGGTACTCCAGGTGGGGTAGGGGAAAGAGTGAGACAGGGTAGCATCTATTGCTACAGTACTACTGATTTAATAAATGATCAGCTGTGTTTGTTACACGAAACATGGATAAGGTAAGTAGGTATAAGAATCTATCATACTAGTTACAACTGTTTGGATTTTTTGACCAAGTTTTCCATTTATTATCAAATTTGGGGAGTGAAGTGAATCTGAGAGCGAACCATTTTTCCATTGCATATTGGAAGTTAAGATCTGAGATCACATTAAGGAGTGAGGGGATTTTGTCTGTTTTCCAGAGTCTGGTGATATTCACCTTCGCAGCATATAATAAATGTATAGTGACTGTTCTAGAGTCTATGGGAATTTGATCAAGGCCTATGTGTAATAGGGCCAATCTGGGGTTTGGTTGGATTATATGACCTGATATTTCTGAAAGTAGAGTAAAGATTTTATTCCAGTATGGTTTTATAGACTTACATGTCCATAGAATGTGATATAGAGTACCTATCTCTCTGCAGGATCTCCAGCATTGTGGAGGGTGGGACACATATATTTTGGAGAGTTTTTTTGGTGTCAAATACCATTCATGGATAATTTTTAAGTATGCTTCCCAATGATTGACGCAACGAGAGGCACTGTAAGATAGTGTGAAGGCTTTCCTCCATTCTGGCTCAGGGATTTTTTGTCCCAAGGTGCTTTCCCATTTTACCATTGAGGATGTTGTGAATTTGAGTGATATTTGGATGATATGTCGGTAAAAGTGAGAAATGCCTTTACGTGGGTATGTAGTAGCTGACAAAAATTGGAAGGATGGTATTGGTTGGGCAGCTACTAGAGGGAGGTTGTGGGCCAATATGCATTGGCGTATTCTTAAGTATGTAAAATAGGTGGAGGAATGGAGATTGTGTTTGGCTTGGAGATATGGAAATGTGGCCAATTTGTCTTGTCGAAATAGGTCTTTCAGGAAACAGATACCTTTGGTTTTCCATGGATCTAGGGGTAACGGTTCGGTTAATCCTTGCAATATATCGATAGGGATTTGGATGGAAGTCGTAGGGGTTGTAGTGTCTGATATGAGTGTCTTCCATGCCTCTAAGGAGGCCATTATACAGTGGTGGTGTATTGGCTTAATTTTTGGGTTTAAGGAGTGCAAGATCAGAATGTTTTGGAGGGTGAGGGGCCTGGTTATCATGGCTTCCATTTGTGACCAGATTTTTTCTTTGGAGGGTTGCCACCAGTAATAGATTTGATCTAACAGTGTTGCATGATAATAATTTTTTATGTGCGGCAGGTTTGCTCCTCCCTCTTTGAATGGCCGATATAACATGTGCGAGGTGCATCTTGGGTTTTTGGATGCCCAGACATATTGGGTTATTAGTTTCTGTAGTTTTTGAAGGAGGGTTTGTGTAGTTGGGATTGGGAGGGTCCTGAAGATATATAGTATTTTTGGGAGGGTAAACATTTTTATCAGAGCTATTCGACCTAGTCTGGAAAGGCCTACAGATCTATAGGAGAGCAGATCTTTGGGGACGTCTCTGAGAAGTTGAGTGTAATTAAGATTGTGTATTTGCTTGATAGAGGGGGCTAATTTTATTTTTAAGTATGGAATAGAGTGGTTGGACCAAGTGAAGGGAAATTTTTTGGAGATATAGTTTTGGATCTGAGGTTGAGAGTGTAGGTTTAGTATGAGGGACGGTGTTTTAATCAAACAAACGCTTGCTATAATATAATTACTAGTGTTTGGGGTTCGTTAGGGAGGGTCGGTATTTTTGTTGGAATTTGGATATGAGATAGAGTAGTATGATGTTTGATTTGCTTGTATTCAGGGAGTATGATTTGGATGTGAGAGTTGGAGTCTAGGTTTTGATATAGAGGTTTTTTAAAGGGAAGTGAACCAGGTTGGTGAGATAAGGTATGAATTTTTATTTTAATC